>CAAKHB010002226.1:235685-275584 GCA_901007665.1 Aeoliscus strigatus
TATTAATATCCCTGGAAGACGTGAGTATTTCACTACCTCTTTTTATCATTGGGATGTTATTGGAATTCTCCTTCTGTTTTAGCTGTCTGGCCAACAGTCTACCACCTTTCTCTCCTCCCTCATAAAAATTTGTTTTAAGCCTGAATAAAGCATATTGCGCTTTTTTATTGTATAGCTCATGTAGTTGGAACTTTAAGTTACATAATGTATTATATAAATTGTCTGAGTATCTCTTAGCCAGCTCCTTTTCCATGTTGCATATGTCTTTCTCCAGTTTTTCTTGCTTTAGTATACAAATACATTTTTGACAGGAAAGGGTAAATATATGGATGAGCAGTTGGGCAAATGTTTTGTATAAGTAAAGAAAAGACTGTAGTATTGACTGACTGAGTATGTACAGCTGCAGTGAGCAGTGATAAATACATCCAGGATATTTACAGTTGTTTACAGTGTTTCTGTCACGTAGCAGTGACCTATTGTACAGTGCGATGGTGAAAGGCAGGATTGATTTCCTGTTCCGTTCTGTGTGACAGAGGAGTTGAATGAGTCCCCAACAGACTCCTTCAGCTCCACTGTCTCTGTAGTGTTTGAAGCAATTAAACATGTACTATATTTCACTCAGCTAACTAATTATATCAGTTGCAAAATCTGGACGGCACTAAATTTGAAAATAACACACACATTTTGGCAGAAAGTGCTGTATGAACCTTGCACATACCAAATCATTCCGGTCAATGACGAGTCAATACTCATTTTTTACACTGTCACACTATTATTGAGGTTGTCTTCGCAGCATTTCTTTAGGAACCCATCTGCTGCCACAATGTTTGCTCCCCTGTTCTGAATGACTGAATTGATGAATAGTAAAAAAAAAAAAAGAGTGTAACCTTGAGAATTTATTTTCATTTAGCGTCAGTTGAAGTGAAAATGTGAGCGCAAACATTAACCTTTGCTACGATGTGCTTTCAAGAACCACTCCTGACCTTCAGCATTATCACTATGCAGCTCCCACTTCTCATCTACCACTAACATCACAGCCGCCCAACAATCACACGCTCCTCCCCAAACTCACGAATGTGTCTAAATCTTTTGTAAACAGCTCTTATGAACCGCAAGGATTCAGCAACAGGGCACACTTGTATTCTTTGGAGGTTACACATATATTATCAGCCATAATCCTCCTGTTTCCTTTCCCCTTTAAAAAATTTGTCTCTCCACTCGACCTCATCATAGGGGGTCGTATTTCAATGCTACATGCTGTCTGGCCACTGCTTCAAGCTCACACTTCATTTTGCGGGGGAATCAACAAACCTCAAGGTCCAGAGGAATGCAAATAACACATGCTGCTGAAAATATAGAATATCTTTTTCCATGTGCTCTCCTTCTGTACTATTGGCTGCATTGCAAAAAAAGATCTGGCTGGCTGAGAATGCTTTGAAGGTTTTAGTCATACCCAAATGTGCTGGTTTTCTTCTCATACGCCTCGTCAAGGTTTCTCCCTTGTGCGTCTGGATCGTCGATGCTGGGAGAGGATCTGGTACAAAGAGAATTGCAGATCAGCTTCAGCTTGACAGTAGATGAATACAGCCAAGCACAGAGATTCTAAACAGCAATGTCTGCTGCTCAACATCAGAACAGATATTTCATTTAGCATGCGATAGGCTGAGACGAAATTATGCTTGTATATGTGTATACACGTTAAATTAAGCATTGTTATTTCAAGGAACATCCTTATTAGTCTCACATTATATCACACGATCGGCAACAGCGGATCATGTCTACTCGCAGAAAATTAAAAGCACATGGCTGAGGAGCGAGCAGAGAAGCAGCAGTAATGGTGATGGGATTGCCAGGCATGATAAACACCCCCACCGAGCTTTTATGCATCGAACAGAACTCCAGTCACCAACGATACAACAGACGAAACAGCCCATTAATGGCAGAAAATGGGGTGCGGCTCGCAGGAATCAGGCAAGATGAACGCATGGAAACAAACAGCAAACTATTGTGAAACATGGAGATAAATGTCTGATTCTTCTTTTTTTACCCCTCTCCAAACACAGCTGTGTCTGTTTCTACCACTAAAATGACTTTTTGAAGGCTATTACAGAAATCTATTTTTCTCAATGTGTGTTTGCTTACACAGGAAGGCCAGCTGTTTGTCTTCTTACCAGACATTCACTCAATGAAACTTACATGCAGATCATCTTCTCCATCTTTTTTCCGAGGCTGGTGATATACATCAAAAGGACTTAGACATTTAGGATAACAACAAGATCTGGCTGAAGCAATTTCCTATGACGCCAATGCAACACTGTGTTTACTTTCACCAGTCAAGTGCAAGAGTTCCTGCTTCTGTAAGGTATTTAGATTCAATTCAATTCCATTGTATTGTCTTGGCAAAAAGTACAGGTATTTGCAATGAAAGGCAGTTTCAGGGAGAAATGGGTCATTTTAAATCCATATATCAAAAATAATCGATAGTACAGCAAGAATATTGTGTCACAATTCTTACACACGTATGTGTTTGCAGAAAAGATTTAGACAGGGAACTTCATCATGACATTTGAGGGTCACAGACATGCATATATTCACACACACACACCCAGGTGCACCCATACACACATGCGCCCCCACACACCACACACCAGAACAACTTAAACATGTCACATTTCACCCTTTTGAGGAAGAAATATCTCTGCATGTATTTGCCTCTGAGATATTTCCTGTAACTACTCAAAACAGACTCGACATTTTGAGGAAAGGTCAGTTAATTAACATCAGTGAGAAGATATGGGCATATATATATACTAAAATCATCACCAGACCACCAGTGGAATAAAACTACAGGATGTAGTATTTCCATCTCTGATAACAGTTAATGCCTGGCAGCGTCTCTTGGCACAAAGACCATCAGTGCTTGTCACAGATGAGTTGCAGTAAAAGGAGTCTGGTCTGCTGCAAGCTGGATGTACTTTGTAAAATAGCCGCAGTGTGAGAGAAATCTAGGGCAGAGCTGTACGTCTGTTTACCACTTCTTACCCCCACCCTGCACTCGGAGGGGTTTCTTTGGGGAGAAAAAAATCCGTATTGTTCTTCTCCGAGTGCCAGTCTACAGAAATGCTGCCATCAGTGACATCAATTTCCTTTCTGTCACGCTTTAATCACTCACGTAAACAGTTTTTAATTAAATCTGCAAAACTTGAGTGAATTTTTCCCCTCTCACCCCCATTCTCTGTTTTCTGATTTCCTTTCCATGTCAGCTGTTTCTCTGTTCTTCTTCCTGTTAGCTTTCGTATTCAGCCTCTGTTTTCTCTCTTTCGTCCCCTGCCCTCTCTCCACTAGGCTGCAAATTAGTCAACTTGCTTGAAGCCATTTTGAAAAAATTTAAATTTGATACCTTGTATATCGAAGTCATACCAGGAAAATGAAGGAAATATTTCAGAGACTCGGATTAAACTAATCCTGGTCTAATTCACTCAAAACGAGAACATTGGCTGTCTGTAAAACCCATTCTTACATCGCATTGAATTTAAATTGACACTATGTGTGCAGTATTACACAGAATAATAGTATCAATACAGGTGCCTTACTAACTGGAGAAGGTCATAGAAACTTCCCTGTTGATTTATTTAAACATGTTTATGAGAAAAGAAGAGGCCTGACAAATGTTGAATTTATTGCACATGTGGTTCCAACTTCCCACAACATTCCCTTTAGCTGCCTCACTCCTTTCATTTGCTTAATGTATAAACCTATTCCATTTTATCCATTTGAAATTCATCAGACCTTTGGGTTTTTACTTCCATGGTGGCCACATGTGTCTGATTTCCGACAGAGGACAGGGATTGAATCACCAAGTAGTCATATTTCTGTCTGATACATTACCGTTTTGCACTTAACTGGCATTTTACTGACAGCCCCAACACTGAGTAGGTTATAATACTGTCTCTCTCCCTGCCAGTGCATTCACACAGAAATATTTTCAGGCTAACCACGAATGGCGAATGTTACAATTGCATTTATTATTTATGACTACACGATTCTGAATGCGCTTTTGCCCCATGAACATACAACACCATTGCTGAGTCAGGCGCATAAAACATGTAGATTCACAAGCTATTTGAAGTCTCACAGTCAATACTGAGGCACAAAAATGATCACTATTGACCAGATCTGTGTATGAGAGACATTTTTGCATGGCTGCTATTAGATAGAGCCAAGCCAGTGCCTCTGAGCTGATTTGTCCTTGTTGCC
This sequence comes from Aeoliscus strigatus, assembly GCA_901007665.1. Lineage (NCBI taxonomy): Eukaryota > Metazoa > Chordata > Actinopteri > Syngnathiformes > Centriscidae > Aeoliscus > Aeoliscus strigatus. The sequence continues at coordinate 239,943 of CAAKHB010002226.1, forward strand.
TCCATAGTCCGTACTCATGCCTGCAGATTCTTTGATGTGAGAACATTGCCCCCTGCTGATTTCCATTTGCACACTATGAGCAGCATGACAAACCAAGCTGACTGGCATGTGAGATGGGGTCAGTTGGAAAGTAAGCATGGATACCAGAAGACAGACTTTGAATGTTGCCTAATATTTATCGATTACTCGTTGCTGATTACTACAACAACTCAAAGCTATTTCTCTGCTCATAACACTGGTATTATCCTCAGTGCAAGTTAATACACTGTCAGATTACAGCACTGCTCAGAACAAGGCTTGATGCTGCAACCAACTGGGCGACCTTTTGACGCTGCAGGCATCTTGAAATCTGCATAAATTAAAATCGCTAAGCAGGATAATAAGAACATCACATTTATGTGTTATTATAACCTTTTTACTGTTTTTGCTCTTGGACGGCAAAAAAAAGTCATCCAGGAAAACAGTATAAAGATTGTGAATAAAGTTCAAAATGCCCAGTGAGAGAAATTGGTATTCTATCATCAGCTTTACTTCCAACTGATGATAATCTGTATTCACACAGTCCTCCATGTCAGATGAAAGCCTTCAATTAGCAGTCAATACTATGCCAATTCATGCCACAACTATTTACATTCTCTGTCAGCGCCCACAGCAGCTCCCAGCTCGACAGTTGCAGGAATCACTGCAGGGGAGAAAATGAGTAACCCCACTGTGAGCAAAGTGTAAAAACAAGTGTTTTGTAGCTAACAGAGTCAGGGGCTTCTGACGTCGGATGTTCCCTACCTCGTGGCTGGAGATGTAAGGAGCCTTGAGTGGAGGTGTGTTATCTGTCCAGTCTTAACCCGGAATGAAAAAAGGAAACTCCAGCGATGAGATGAAACACAGCTGATGCTTTGATTCGCAGCCTCATGCTGGCGGGGATTTGTGCAGAACCTCGGCGGGATGCTTGTCCCCTCACTAGGTGTTCCTATTGGAGATGAGCCAGCGATTGAATTTTGTTCTACTAACCTTCATGACACCGCTGGAGTCAAAGCTCATGCATTAAGAACAATACGGTATCGGCGTCCTTGTTTAATGAACTTCAACAACAGCATGGACTCATCTGTCTGGATGAGCTATGATAACATTAGGTCTGAATTTGTGAGTGGGGGCAGCGTGGTATTATTGAAAGCCGACAGCCATTGCCTTGAAGAATTATTTATGGCGAATAATAAAGCATCAGCAGTCGGTCCCATCTCTTGCAATTCAATAACCAAACACATACTGAGATGCCAAGGAGCATCTCAGTCTCTTTGTGCGTTTGGAAATTGGTCTAGTGTGTAGATTTTCATTCAGTGTCTCTATTATTAGTATTATACTGCGATATGGGTGGCCAGCCCCATGAAAGAACATATTCTCTGAGCCAAGAGCCAGCCAGTGGGAGTCTGCTTTACATGAAAAAGAGCTAAAGGCCAGTCAAGAGTGAACCTGCTTCTACTCAGCCCATACGTCTTGCTGGGTCAGTCCAACAGCGCTCCAGGTCAGCTGGATCTCTGGCAAACCCCCCGCTGGAAGAGTTGATCTGCAACAAAAAGCAATTCAATTTTATGGAATGTGCATTCATGCAATCATTAGGTAAACACTTGAGACACACTTAACTAAAAGGTGACGCAAATTGGATTAGATCTGCATGTCGAGGCATGTAAATTCTACAAATGCACAAATACCAGTAAGGCTCATGATTTGTGGACTACAGAAAAAGAATGAGCAATTATTGTCACAGCACTACAAATTTAGTTACTGAGTTACTGATGTTTGCCTGTACTTAAATGTATTCACAACTAAATGTATATACCTTCACATGCTATGATCTAATGAACCGCTCTCTTTGCAATTAATATTAATCCAAACATGTCATAGGGCGCCATGGTGGTGGAGGGTTTGAGGGTTTGATTCCTGGCCTGGGGGGGGTCTTTCTTTGTGGAGTTTGCATGATCCCCCCATGTCTGTGTTGGTTCCCTCCAGGTACTCTGGCTCCCTTGCACCTCCAAAAGCTTGTCAGGTTAACTGTTTACTCTAAATTGAGTATATGTGTGAACGGTTGTCTGTCTTTACATGTTGGTCGTGTGATGAGGTGGCAGCTCCTCTGGTACCCTGCTGCCTGTTGACAACATTAATCCCGAACAGCACCAAGGGAACAGTGACAAACAAACATATTGAATAATGTTAATATCCATTTATTCATTCATTCATTCATACCCACTCATCATCTCCTGCTTGTTCCAGTTACGGCTCACAGCAGGGCTGGAGCCGATCCCAGCTGTCAGTGGATGAAGTATAGCTAAATACATTATAATCACGTTTATATGATTAAAACAATCACAGCCATTTCATTTGATTTGTATGTGTTCTCATTGGTGCCTCCTAAATCAAGTTAGCATTTGCTTGTCACAGTTCCTCAATCTGTGTCTTACAGTTAAATCGATTTGCATTGGTGCTTTGTATTTCAGCCACAGGGATCATGACCTTCTGCAGCAGCAGTGTGTTGCTGCTTCTGCTGCCGTCGTGCTCCATCGTCTGTTCCTGCCATGACACAAAACAGGAAGTTGTAGTCGGATCATTTTAACCAATCAGCTGTGAGGTTACATGGACGCCTCACCTCAACAATAATAGCAGAAGCACCGATCCCTGGAAATACCACATACTCTGACTTTAGGGTAAACCCGCCATAGTTTTTTGACTTTTGACAGTGTTTCGAGAAGAAGCGACGTTTAGGTGGTTAACTTTTAATGTCACTGAGACGATGGAATAGCTCGCCAACGCTAGCCAGTCGTTGTTAGCACGGTTAGATGCTAGCAGAGTTAGCTCATGGTATGTTTTAATGTAATTCATAATTCGGAAAAGTTGTTTTAGATAAGCTGTTTTTGTAGGTAGCATTATGTAAATTTGTTGAACACATTTGTGTGGTAACTGTATGTTACACCGCCAGGAGAGGTCCGATGTGTTTACATTTGTTAGCGAGGTTAAGTGATTAAAAATCTAGCTAGCAAGAGAACGTTAAGTTAGCTAAGTTGCAACACCAGGCATCAATCAAACTGGACAAATCATTGGATTTAGTCGGGTTTAAATCAGGCTCGGCGGGTTCGCTGACCCCACAGAAGAAAATGAAAAAAAGGAAGGAACTAAACGCGTTGATTGGACTTGGGGACAGCAAAAGAAAGAAGACCAAAAAGGGGTCTGGTCACCGCCTGCTCCGAACAGAGCCGCCGGACTCGGAGTCAGAGTCGAGTTCGGATGACGATGAGTTCAACAACCTGGGCAGCGGAACAAGTTTTGGGAAGTAAGTGAAAGGCCCATTTGTAACGGAGATGTGTCGGTGTCGTTCCCCCACGAACATCACACACCGCTTCTTAAACCCAGTTTTTACCTTCACTGACATTTGAGTGGTTCGACAAACTGCTTTTAACAGTAGGTATTGGCAGATAGCATCAAAATTGATGAAACAGTTTTAGGTATATATTATTATATAAAATGTGTATATTTGTGCAGACCCTTTCAAAATACTAGAAGAAATGGAAGGAACCCCAGACAGTCACAGAAGAAGGATGTCCATTACTGACACACTACCAATGAAGATTACACAGAATTCATTAACAGACTATGTCCTATTTAACACTGCAACAGAAGCCTCTAAACTTTACAAGAATGGGCTTCTGCTCCTTAAATGCCCCAAATCAGCATGGAATTATATATCCCTGAGGGAAATGTCTTCATTATAACAGCTCCAACCAAGAAAGAAACTGAACAGAGCAGTTACAAAGTGGACAAAAAATAAACAAAGAAATTTAGATACATGTATTTTAAAAAAAACTTAACAGATTGTGTTCAGGTTTTACCGTCCGAATTAAGAATTTACAGGTGCATACACACATTGTTCTGGGGCCAGTCCTCAATGGCCAACACCACAACTGTGATATAATGGATATAATGTAATAACATATGATGCAGGAACCCTCATGATTCCCATGGCAAACAGCAGCATGCGGTACTCCTGAAAATATGCCCACTGTCAATAAATAACGAAGCTGTGCAGGGCTCTTGTCTCATGTTACCATGTTTCCTGTGTTTACAGAAGAAGCTACACTCAGTGCTGCAGTATCTGCTACCCTTTGTTTCTCTTCATCATACTTGCCGCCTGTGTCATGGCTTGTGCAGGGCTTATATGGATGCAGATTGCTCTGAAAGAGGACCTCGACTCAATGAAAGAAAAGTTGCACAGCAGTAAGACTCACCATCACTCGCGATGGTCATATATAATTCATGTACACTTCGGACACTACGGACACTTGGCTGTCTATCACTAACACTGCCGTTAACATGTTTTGATGTTTCTGTAACAGTGGAATCCACACAGAGGGCATTATCAAGTGAAATACCAAAACTAAATGAGGACCTGAAAAACAAGGACAGGAAGCTTGATGATATTGACAACGGCGACAGGGGGTTGAGCAAACTCTGGTCTAATCTTACAGAGATGAACAGAAAGGTCAGTGGTACTTCAGTGTTAACACCTTCACAAATCACAGTGGCAGATTGAGGTCATGTCAAAGTGTTAGAGAATACCTTGACTAGTAGCTCTGGCTCTGCGTAGAATGACTCAGCTGTGATTGCAATGTGTTATGTTGCAGCTAATAAGATTTGCTTATTACAAACATACACAGTTGCAGTCAGTGCATGAACTGTGTGAAGGATAAATGCAATTATTCACTCTTGTGTTTCCGCAGACCTTAGATGCACTTATTGTAATGTAAGCATAGTAAACCAAATGTAACTTAATTACAGGACTGGAAAATGTGCATATATATTGTTAAATCCATCTTTTGGTGATTTTTAGCTCATGGAGCTAAAGGTTTATGTACTCTACATTTTCCTGTGGTTTTGGGTGTGGCTACATGACAGAGTTTTTGACCTGAAAGTAGAGATGTAACGGAATGTTCTTGTCCTTGTGCAGATCAGTTTGCTGGACTCTGCAGTGAACCATCTAAAGGCCAATTTGAAATCTGCTGCTGATTTAATCAGCCTCCCAGATACAGTGGAAGAGCTTCAGAAGGTAAAGACAAGTTGTAAAAATGTATTTGATTGAAGCAGTTAATATTCAGCTTTTCATATTTCCCATTCAGAGTGTTGCAACAATCGGCAGCACACTAACAAGTGTTCAACATGACGTGAAGACCATGCAAACTGCGCTTGAAAGTCAGCAGAAAGATGACGACCAGTTGAAGAAGACAATGGTAAATTCAAGTTCCTTTTTATCTTAATGCACTGTATTTATTTTGTTAAATGAAGATTCCCCGGAAATCTGAGGTCATTCTGTGGGCCGACACCCAATCGGTCTCAACTGTCCCACATTTTTTCTAGATGTGTTTACAAATCCGTAATGTGTTCTCATTCCTCCACATGTGTCGCTCATGTATGGAGGATGATGACGTTTTTCTTATTTGATGTGATAGGATCTAATCTACTTTAATTCATTAATCTAGGATAAATGTGATGAAGAAAAGTTGGGCTGGGATAAATTTAAACCCGTAGCTGGAGTGAACCTTTGCCTCGAGCAAGCACAATATGTTTATTTATTTGTTCACCCACACATTTGTGTCACTCTTGTCAAGTTTACATGTGCTGTTTTGTGAATGCCTTGTCATCATTTCGTGGATCCGTGTGGAGAGTTTTTGTTTCATAATACATGAAACAATCTATTTTGGGAACCTGGGAGAGTAAAACTAGGTCAAATAACTCAGACAACTGCAGAAAGTGTTCTCTTTCTCTTTTTTATAAGTAAACTAGGCTGGGAAAAGAGGACCAGTGCATAATTACAAACCTATTTGCCTTTTTACAATGACCTCAATAAATTATGCATTTAATTATGTAAATAATTGCTTACTAGCAGAGATTTCTAGTGTTCTGCCTTTGTTTTTGTTATGTATTCTTTATCTTTGTTTACTAGCAAACAGGCCAAAAGGCAAAAATCACAAAAAAATGGATGCAAGTTTGTCCCTCATTATCAAATGTGTTAATATTTGATTTTCACAGGACATAACAGACCTCAGGAAAGCAGTGAGTCAGGCCAACAAGACAGAGGAGCAGCACCACACGTGGACTGACGAGCAGATCCATCTGCTGCTGTCGACGGTCGCAGATCTTCATCACAGAGTGTCATCATTAGAGAATGGCTCAAAGCAAAATGTGAGTAGTACGAAGGATCTTTTGCTTTTTAAGCAAAGTTAAGTCCAGAGCACTAATGCCCTCCTAATGCATCTTCCATCAATCTCTGATATGCTTTTCAGTTCAAGGACAGCGAAGCAGAATCTCAACTGCCTGTCAGCAGTGAAGTTCAATCAGCAGAGACCGTGGAAGATGCTACTACCACCCATGTGCAGGGTACGATGTAGAATCCAGCAGTTTATCTTGGGTTTTTATTTCCTTCATGCTGCAACAATGTTTTTGTTTTTTGTCTTTGTTTATATCAGAAAGACCCACGGCACTGCCAGAGCAGCAGACGAGCAGACGTCCACGCTTCTTAAGGGGACCCCGCTCTAAGAGAAATGCTGGTGTCAAATGCCCAAAGAATGTTTTGTTGCCTGGTGTCAGTTCTCTGAAAGGTTCACACTAATAATTCAGTGTTATATGTCTCAGCATTCAGCAGGAGCTGCAATGTGTATGTGTTTGAATGAAAAAAACTATGTTCACAGGTCTGGAGGAAATCTTCCAGCAGGCAGGACTTGGATATGACTCACCAGGTTTGACCTACCATGATCTGTGGAAAGAATTTGGGCCATCAACCCCCACTGCTCATACCTTAAAGTGCTTTGACAGTGACGGAGATCAGAGGTATTCCCTGAAGGAGCTGGGAGCTGCTGTAGGTGTGTGAGCAACAGAGTCACTCAATCACCCAGCACGGTCTGGGATTTTGAGGTTCTCAATCCATTTATGCAGTTGCTGCACATGTGAGTATTTATCAAACTGATTGTGGAACAGTCGCGTTGACATATCGCCCTACACGCTCCCGGTTTCAGTCGTCTGTGACAGTACAACCTCAGTCAGAAAACATGAGCTTAATTTAAAAAAAAAAAAAAACTGTCAACAAGATGTTCCACTTTTATTTTAGCGAATTATTTGGTTTATTTTATCATGCCATTGCAATATTTTTTTTTCCTGAATCTCATTTCTTAGTTGTTTTACTTCCTTCAAGAAATCTCCAGTATCCTCTTGATGTAACATGTTTGTGTGTTTTGATTCTACCAAGGTGTTACTTGTCTGTTGCAATTGTCCCCATCCATCAACACCAAACTCTCTCACCTGGTACAGCTTATGTATAGAGGCAGAGGTAGACTAATACGAATGTTTACAAATGACTACTAGAGACAAGATTTATGGGTTAGTTTTTAGACTTTGCTATCTTAATGAAACACACTTGACTGCTAACGAAAGGGGCTTTTCTACACCCTTTTGTAAACTTAGGAGTATATTTGGGTTTTCTTTTCAGTGTTATTCTGTTATCTTAAGTTAGAGGCTACATTTTCATTGGGACGATGTCAAGAACTTCGGTCCATTCGTCTGTAGGTTTTTCTTTTTTTTTTTTTTTTGCAGTGATCCAAATTTTGAAGGGCTATGATTAACTCTTTAAGTGAAAGTAAAAATAAAACTGAAGCATATGTAGCAATAATAGCATGATTAATGTTGCAGTAGATCTTTGATGCAGACAGAAGATGCACTGAGCTCATAATGTGTAACAGGTAGTAGAAGCACTGACCATCACACATCACATTGGTTTTATTCCATTTTGATGGACCTTGTATTTACATGAACATTGTTGTATTCTTTAAAAATGTTTTAACATTCTCGAAGTGTGGAGATGCTGCAAAAACGTTATAATCCTAATCTGACCATTGTACATTTTTTAGATAATTCTGTTGTGCTTTGCATGTTGCTTATACTGTAACATGAGATGATTATTTAAAAACGTGTCATTGTCAGCAACTTATTTTTCTAGGACAATGATTTGTTGAGCTCAAAGTGTGACAGCTTTGACCATTTTGACAGATGTTGAATCCATGCTGCTACAATGAGGGAGAATAAAGGAATGTGTTTGTGTGTTCACCAGTGAATAAACAATTAAAGGTTTGATGTGTTTTCTATGAGCTTCACAGCCTTATATTTAATTTACTCAGAAATAAAGTAAATGATGTCATGTTTGAACACATTTACAAACTGCAGATTTCAATATACTCTTACAAGACGAATTCCTCAAATTTTGAACAAATATGAGCTCAACCCCTGACACCAGCCTCTCACAGTTGTATGAAGTTTATGCCAATGCCCCTTTGGCCCTCCAGTCTCTGGACAAAAGCCCAAGCAGTTCCTCCTCATTCTCCTCTTCCTCCTCAATGCTTGGGTCTGTCTCCATGTGTTCCTCCTTCCTGGGCAAAGCCTTACTCTTCACCACATCCCTCTTGTCTCTCAAGAGCTCAACTCTTCTGTAACACTCGATCTGTTCATCAATCTCGTCGAGCTGACGTCCCAGCCGACCTTCTTCGTCGTCCTCGGCTACGATGGCCTCTGACTTTGTGTTGACTTGTCGTATCTCTTTTTGAAACTCTTCCCACTCCTTGTCCATCTGATCTTTGGGTGCCTCCACATTGCGAACCTTGGCATCTGTCACGGGGTCGTCGAAGAAGCCTTCAGGCAAAGCTTCCGCGGAGTTCTCCTTCTTTTCTGTTATTTTCTCCGGGACCTCCGCCTTGAGGATGGACCCTGAATGAGATATCGCCGGGGTGGCGGGGATGGAGTTGTCGAAGAAGTCAGCGGGGAGTTCTGCGTTTTCAACTTTCTGTGTGGCGGCATCTGTTGTCCCAGCTGCCTCTTCATCCTCGTCATCATCATATACCCCAGCCAGTAAACTCAGACCAGCAGACTTTGGAGCAGGATCTTTGGTGTTTGGTCGTTCGAAGAAATCGCCTGGTACCCCTGGTTCTCCGCAGCTTGTGCCCGCTGCGTGTTTCGCCTTTTTCCCATTGACGACATCGTTTTCCTGTGCTTTTCTCTTGGCCGGTTGACTCACTGGCCCTTGATTCGCATCCTTCAGCTCGGCAACTTTCTCTTTATGATGTTTTCCGAGGACATGAGTCGGCCATAGCAATTCTGACTTTACTTGCACTTTGCACAAAACGCAACTGAGGTGCCCCAAACTGTTGTATTTCGCAAACGGGGACTCGATGCGCTTCTTGTCTGTCGCTTGCCTTTGTTTTTCTCTCATCAACCGCCGAAGCTCCTCTTGGTTTACAACTTTCTTCCCTTTTTTGGAGAAAGACATTTTTGAAAACACAAAGTACAAGCTGGCCGTTTGTTCCTGCGCTGAAGAAAATATGCGTCGCCTGAATATGACATCATCGAGTGACCTCCCATCCAAAGATCTCGCGATACTCACCACTCACCTATCGAACATGTTATCTTGTTGGCTTTGTATCATCCCGTCTGCCTGAAATTTGCCGCAAAGCGCACGGAATTGACACTACATCAAAATACGCACCCTAGCTGTAGAGACAACGATGTAGCCTGGGAACATTCGCGTTCGTCTGTAGCAGTGTGTTGGTTTGTTGTCAGTTTGCTATGTTCGGCATTATTTTGTGTTTTAACACCGCGCCCACCATATACATTTTATTGTGGGGTAGCAAAGCTAGCTTATTGGAGCTAACGATAGCTTTGCACCCGAGCAGCAAGTGCAGCGTTATTTGACTATCAGAGATCGGACAGACAGTACGTTTCACTCGTTTCTCATTTCTGTTGTTTCCTGCCTAAACATAACACAGAAATTGCGGGTACTGTGAATACCGATTCGCTACTAGTAGCATACAAAGGCAGACGTTAGTTCAAGGGACGCTAGCCGGGCATCGTACGTTAAGGCACCATGACAGGTGAGACGATACGAGCCGTGCGGAAGGACCATAACAAACCGAACAAAAATGACGAAATAATGGACACGTACGATGAGACTTCAAATGGGACTATTCCAAACGGCACTAGTAACCATTTTAAGTCCAACAAGGCTTTTCAGAAGGCAGCCAAAGCGTCGGCACTACAGCAGCAACAGCAGCTCAACGCAAACAACATCAATGGAAACTCATCCATCGGCACAGTTGTTAATGACAACAACAAGAATCCGATCATTCTCACAAATGAGGAGCTGCAGTTCCCGGTTCACGAATGCGTCTTCAAAGCAGATGTGAGGCGACTCTCCTCTCTCATCAGGACCCACAGCATCTCTCAAAAAGATGTACATGGTATGTACAATGATACATGCTTCATTGTTATCGTTTTTTCGAATAAAATCATGTCTCTTTCATGTCATTTTCAGGCAATACACCTCTTCACCTTGCTGTAATGCTGGGCCACAAAGGTAAACCATATTGGATTTGACTATAAGAAAGAAAGATTTGCTGTTTGATTAACGCAAAATGGAAAAAAACAGTCTACAAACAACCTCTGTGTCTACAAAATTGTTTAGATAATTTCTCAATAGACATTTTTTTCCCTCACTTTAGCCTGTTCACTGGACAGTGTTTCTTTCTATCTCTCATACCCCTGCTGCTCACAGCATGTTTTATCAGTCTCTGCCAGACACTTTTTTCACTGCAAAGTAGTGTGTTCAATAAAATGTCTCGTTCTAAGTGGTAAAATACCACTTAGAACAGTAAAATACATTTTACCATATTCTGTCCTATGTTTGTTCTCGTCCATCAGAATGCGCCCTCCTCCTCCTTGCTCATAACGCGCCGGTAAAGATCAAGAACGCACAGGGATGGAGCCCTCTCGCTGAAGCTATCAGCTATGGTGACAGACAACTAAGTAAGCTGTTTGAACATTTTGGTTTCATAGTGCTGGGTTCTTAACAGCTGTCTGTTATTCACTGGTTTTCATATTTGAATGTTTGAATGTTTGAAACCCACTGACCTACCTGAACTCATACAAGTGGATGTGGACATTTCGGTTGGACTCTGCGCATGTGAAGTTTTACTTTGTTGCGTGATGCCAGATTTTGGACTTATTGGTCACTGTCACATCTTGAATCTATTTGATGAAAGAATTTGGTATTGGCACCGTTTGATTTTCTATCATTTGATTTCTGTTGTGACATATTCCCCACAAGAACAAATAAGATCACAAATCTATTTTTTAAATGTTAAATATTTCAAATAACTACAAACTACAGCTACATGTCCAGACTCTCTTTTGCAGGAAGATCAACCCCTTGGACTATGTCAGGGAGCTTAAATGGTTTGAGAGGCTTCAGGCACACATGAGGCTTTTCATTGGTCCAATATTGCGACGGCTGTCTAAACGTCAGTTCAGCTAAAGGTGGGGATTTTATGTGATAACCCGTGATCCAGATGGGCTGGAACGCAGCCTGAGTGATGGCTTAGTGTTGGAAGCTCTGAGCTTACTGCCTGGTACCCTGCGTCATAATGCTGCTGCTTTTGGAGCTGACATCCTGTCAGAGGGTCACACATCACATCTAACATGGCTTTGGGGATGAATTGGCCCTGTTGTTCTTTGAGGGCTGTGGTGTTAGTTCATGTCACGACAGATAAAAGGAAATAATACATTGAATTTAAAACCAAGCTGATTGTTGTCATCCTTTGGATGTGAAGACGACCTAACTATGACTCCTCAACAGCCACGCCTTTTACATCCTGTGAAGCAGATTGGGCGGGGGGCAGGAGCGCTGACCTGCATCTTAATTTGTATGCGCCTGCACTCTCGGTGTCTTTCTGCTCAGGCTGGCTTGGCAACAGTTTCGCTTTCAGAAGGTCACATCCCTCTGAAGGGTGAAGGGGAGGCAGGGTGACAAAGATCAGGGAACATATTAGTATTTAGGACAGATCCTTGTTGAGCGTATGCGACTGGTGGCCAGCGAAGGAGTTGATTGAAAACGAATGTGTGGTTAATATCAAACCAATGCTATTTACAAAACACTGCAGTCATGTCTTCGGTCATCACCTTTCACTTGAACACGTATGCACATTGCGTCAGCAGCCTGCTCAGTGGGTCGCCTGTGTGCAGTGATGACAGGCTTGAATGCAGCAAGTGCCTTGTCAGCATTTTACAGTGCAGTCCACAGGAAGTCCACTGTCCCTCTGGTTGGGATGACTCAAATACGCATGAGGCATAGTGGTAAACATTTGATGGACGGAGAGAGAAGGGTGTTGAAGACTCTGTCAGAACTACGTAGCACTGAATACCTCCCAATGTGGCTGCAGCATTAAAGTTAGATTTGTAACTGCCGCTAACCGACATTCAATGGTTTGTGTGCGCGTACCGTTTTAGCCTGCCCAGCTGCTTTGGAGACAATCCAGTGGCTCTCACAACGTAACCTCGTGACACATGTTCGTGATGAAGGGCTGCAATTTAAGTAGAGTTTTAAGTTTAGTTACGTCTGCACAATCAACATTTCTGCCTTTTTGGGACATAAAAGTGGAAACAACTGAAGCACGAGTGGTCAGCAGGTATCTCACGCACTCTCTGACTAAAAAAAAAAAAAAAGTGCGTCTTTGAGTTAATTTGTGTTTCTTGTTTTCTTTTCAGTCACGGCAATCCTGCGTAAACTCAAGCAGCAATCCAGGGAGAGTGTGGAGGATAAAAGGCCCAAACTACTAAAAGCTCTCAGGGAGGTAAGGGTCACCCTATATTAGGACATTATCAGGTCCAGAAAGCAGGTTTGAAATGTTGATCTCCTCTCCAGCTCGGTGACTTTTATCTGGAGCTGCACTGGGATTTTCAGAGCTGGGGTGAGTTTTCATATGTAAAAGAATGTTGGATGAAACTGACCAATCTGATTAGTTGTTGTATTGTATTTATATTATTACAGTATATTAATAATTAGAATTTTTTTATCCTAATTCATTTATTTATGATAATAATTATTATTATTTATTCTGTCTAACACGTACATTGTATTTATATATTATAATGTATGAATCATTTATTTTGAATTTGTCATGAATTCATTTATTTACACCTGTGTGTACCACAGTGCCTTTGTTGTCCCGGATGCTTCCGTCCGACGCTTGTAAAATCTACAAGCAGGGTATCAATATCAGGTAAGACCCAATGTACTGCTTGAAGGCTCTTATCGTTGCTTCACCTGCGAGGAGATTCTTCAAAGTTGCAGATGTTGGATATCCAGGTCAAGGACCTCTTTTAGATCTAAAAAGTAGGACATGTTAATCTTCACACACTTCACTCTTGATTTAGACTTGACACCACACTCATCGACTTCACCGATATGAAATGTCAGCGGGGAGATCTCAGCTTCATATTCAATGGCGACGCTGCACCCTCCCAGTCCTTTGTGGTTCTGGACAACGAAGCCAAAGTGTACCAAAGAATACACCACGAGGTGAGCGGCTGCTCCACTTTCTCATGAAGCAAATACCAGCGACACCAAACTCCCACTGTCTGTCCCTCTAGGAGTCTGAGATGGAGACTGAGGAGGAGGTGGATATTCTGATGAGCAGCGACGTCTACTCTGCAACCCTGTCCACAAAGTCCATCACCTTCTCCCGCAGTCAGATCGGGTGGCTCTTCAGGGAGGATAAAACGGTACGGCAACAACATGTGCATCCACTTGCAACGGAACGTTCCAGCAACATGCAGTTCACACTGAGGCACCGAGCTGCGACCGCTCATTTTGACCTCACGTAAACAACGGGTGCGCTGCGACGTGCTGTGAAGTGGAACAGCTCACACCCGCTCTGCGCTTCGTGTTTGTCCTCCGTCCGTGTGTGTAGCTGTACACGTCACACGGCGACAGACACGCCCCGCTCGGGTGGTCAGAGCGCTAGTGTTAGCGTTAGTGACAGTCACCCGTCAGCAGAGGCTGAACACATCTTTGGTCTGGACTTAAGCGTATCCACGGGACAGGCAGCGTTACACCCTCCACTCCACGGTTCCAGCACGACTCAGCACGACTCGGCTCCACTCAGCGTTTTTTAGAACCTGGTTCCCTCCTCCAGCGAGGTTCCAAAGCGCGACCGTCAATCCTAGAATCGACCAGCGTTTGACCGGCAGTACATGCTCAAAAACTACACCGTGGTCCGCCAGTGAATCACAGACGTTGGCGTGTTTGGCGGCTGGTGAGAATGTTCAGAAAGAGCTGGACGCAGCGACCAGCTCTCTGTAACGGTGTCCTGTTCCCTCTCTCTCTCTCTCTCACAAAAATTAAAAAAAAAATGAGCAGCCCAAAAATATCCTCAGGTTATAGAAGAGTACGTCCTCATCAGGTTGTAAAATATGGACTGGAGATGTGACACATGAACAGATGCTGTTGACAGTTGATGATCGGTCGTGGGACCGACAGGACCTGAGTTGTGACTAAATACTCACTATTTATGTCGGGTTCTAATTTGAGAGAGTGAAAACCGACAGTTTTGTCACAGCCCTTGCTGTGACATCAGAGCTCATTGAGGAGTCGCCGAATTGTAACGGAGATCCGAGTGGAGCCGGGAGCGTGTGGTGGAAGGGTTGGTACCCTCTGCCCCACTCCTCGGTTGATGCAAAGGGACCGTGGGCTTGTTGTGTGTGAAGGAGAGGGTCGGGAACTTCCTGGCAGACTTCTACGCGGTGAACGGTCTGGTGCTGGAGTCCAGGAAGCGGCGAGAGCACCTCAGCGAAGAAGACATCCTGAGGAACAAAGCCATTATGGAGAGCCTGAGTAAAGGAGGCAGCATCAGCGAGCACAACTTTGAGGTGAGCTGCAGGGAGTTGAAAACTACCAGCACTCCGCCCACCGTCGTCACCTGCTCACCGGTGTTGTGTTGTCGGCAGCCCGTGAGGAGGCCGTCCCTCTCTGCTCCGGCCCCCAACACCATCTCTTGGGAAGAGTACATCACTGCAGAGCACGGAAAGTGAGTGAGCATGGTGTTTCCTGTTTTTGTTTTTTTTCTTTTTCTCTGTGATGAGACATTTGCTCCTGTCCACTGAAATAACGAATCTCATGGGAGCCACATGAACCAGCTCTCCTTCTCACCTCCAGGCCACCTCATCTCGGGAGGGAGCTCGTGTGCAAGGAAAGCAAGAAGAACTTCAAAGCTACTGTAGCCATGAGCCAGGATTTCCCTCTGGGCATCGAGTCGTAAGCGCATCCCTTCGTCCTTAGATCTGTGTACAAAGCACGGGCGGATCTTGGGTGAACACTCGTGGGATTGTAGCAGAAGGGAGATAACGAGATGAAATGATTGGGATCAGAAAACTGGGCCATGGAGACAACAGGCTCCTCTGATCCAGGCAGGAAAAACCACTGTTGACGTCAACAATGTCCTGCGGTGGTTTGTTTGTGTTACCTGAGATGAGCTGCAGCTCCTCTCCTCCTGTTTGTCTCAAGTGTGACGACGACATCTTTATTTCCTTTTCTTTTTTCATTTGCTCCTGAAAGGATCAGAGCAAAAGTATTTCCCTTTCACGATGGGAACAACCTGTGACGAGGGTTTACCACTGGGATGTTCATTCATTCATTCATTCATCCATCCATCCATCCATCCATCTTCTCCCTCTTGCTCCGGTTACGGGTCACGGTTCTGGAGCCGATCCCAGCTGTCAACGGGTGAACATCAGGGCACAACCTGGACGAGGGACAGATGTTCACACACACATTCCCACCTAGCCAGTTAACCCTAGCATGTTTTTGGAGGTGGGAGTACCTGGAGAGAACCCACTCAGACACGGGCAGACCATGTAAACCTCACGATGAGAGGTCTCAGGCCAGGAATCGAACCAGTGAGGTGACAGTTCTAACTGACCACTGCACACTGGGATGTGAGATCACCTCACTGGGCAACAGGCCAGTCCTCAGTGTGTGATGAAACAGGAAATACAAGTACTCATGTTTAAACGTCACAGCTGGACGGAATTACTGCATAGTCACAGTCACGGCGTCGGCAACAGAAGAACAGAGACAATGACATACAGACGAAGACGACCGGAAAGGTCCCAAGGACAAGTTTGGAAAAATGGAAAACGCTGACCCGTGACCGGAGCCAACAGGAGATGGTGAATGAATGAACTGTACAGATGAAGTAAACTACAAGTACAGCGTTAACAAATTATCCCTCAAACTAGCTCCCTAGTTCTACATTGTGCTCTGTGCACCTCCTAATCGTTTTTGAACACTTTGAGAGTCTGTTTTAGTTTTTGAGTCAAATGTTTGGAGCCACATGTTTGTTTGTTTGTTTGTAGTTGTCAGTCAGGGAGCAGGGCTTGTTCTTGTTGACACCACATGAGACACAAGAAGCTGAAAACCAACATCTTTCCATCTACATCCAGGTTACTGAACGTGTTGGAGGTCGTCGCGCCGTTCAAGCACTTCAACAAACTCCGTGAGTTTGTTCAGATGAAGCTTCCACCTGGGTTTCCAGTCAAACTCGGTAGGTCGATGCTGTCTTTGCCTGTGACTGAGTGCAATCGACGGCAGAATAACCCGTTGTCATGTTTGTTTCCTCTCCTGCAGACATCCCCGTCTTCCCCACTATCACCGCTACTGTCACCTTTCAGGAATTTCACTACGACCAATTTGACGAGTCGATTTTCTTCATTCCCGCTGAGTACAAAGAAGATCCCAGCCGCTTCCCAGACCTCTGACCTGTAAATCCTCAACGTAGAGAATTTATGTTTTAAAAAAACAAACAAGGGACCTTAACTGCCGTATTCATCAGTTATTGTTCAATTTTCAGTTGGATCCAGAGCCCTCAATGAAAGCAGACGTTTCACACATGTATGTTTTTTTCCTGAATGTTCCATCGTACTCACTGTTCACCCATGGTCGACTCTGCTGGTCTCAGAAGACGCAGCCTGGACTCCTCGACACCATTTTAATACCTAGCCTCCGTATTTCTAAGGACTGACATCAAAGTTTTCATTCTTGAAACTGGGCCACTGACACTGGCGACTGTAAATAATTTACACTTCTTCTATAATTCATAACAAAAAAAAAGCAAATATATCTATATCCTCAGCTTAATATTCATTTATAAATTATGTAAAATATATATATATAAAGATACATATGTGCTCATGGAGTTACACTGTGTAGCAATACATTTCCAGTACTTCAGAATGTTTTTAACCAGCTGGGTGAAGGTTTAGCATCAAATCAGTCCTACAGTTCAGTATCCAGCCTTTACCCATGCGCAGGATCCCGTCCTGTACTTTCAGGTTAGCTCATGTTACCTCTGGCCTCCCTTGATGTTTTGTCGTGTACGTATGAACTGTGTGCTCCGTGTGAAAGGAAAACTGTACTTGTCTCGAGGATTGTTATATATGTGTTGTGAGTGTGGAAGAACCCAGATGAACTATCAGGTAAACTGTTCTTAGTTGGTTACTGCACTGATATGAAGTATATTTAAAGCATGCTGTGACTGTGCTGGCCCGTTGGATCACATGCATCTTTCTGCTATATGCTCTTAATATTTGTTAGATTACCTGCAGCTTTAATGGTACTTAAAGTAAGAACGAACTGCAAATTGTAACACTGACACTTTGACTTTAAAGTATGTATAAAACCTCTCCTTAATTGTAGCTTGGTTATCTTTTTTTCCCTTTTTTTTTACCATTGAGAGTAGACAAAGCTGTGAAGATGATATTGCTGGATATCACCAAGCTGTCCAGAGGGGAAATAATCAGATCTGTTTGTTTTGTCTGGTTTCAGCTCATATGTACTGCAACCATACCTACTTCACTTCCCTTTAAATAAAGCACCAGCATCATGTTTCTATCATCTTTGTGCAACTAAAATTAATCTTCAGTATCCGTTAAACTCCACAACCACCTTAAATGATACATTAGGTTGTGAATTCTACTAAATAATTCCTAACCGATGTGATTGGGTAGTGATTCATTTGTATCTGAGACAGTGAGAAATTGCTGATGAGAAGCTGTTTGGAATGAACAGTGGAATCATCCCATTTACTTGGCACAGAATAACCTTCAGACTTCCTCATACAAGAATCACTGAAATATTAGCCGTAGCTGTGTGTAAAGGTATATCTCTGAAAATCCAGTGCATGGCTGGGATGGATGCATCTGAGAAATGTTGATAGGGCAACAACCAATGAGGAAACGCCTTCATGGACCAACTGGCATTGATGATTTCAAAGTTGTTTCTTCAAACAGATTTTATTATATAAAAAATCCTTGATAAAACAAATACCTTCAAATAACAAGAAGCTAATCGGGGGACTGTTCTGAGCAGACGAGGAAGCCTGAGCGACACATCACAACAAAAATGTAACCATAACAGTATCTGAAGTGAAAACCTGACGACGAGCTCAAAAAAAAAAGAAAAGTGAGCCTACTTCCAGTTTACATTTGTCGAGGCTACGATAGTTTAAAACAACGCGACAAACTGAGATACACATCATTAGGAAAAGAACAGTTTGGGTAGCAGATGATTTGGAGACTGAAAAACAAAAAACCTTTCAACCACTTCGCATCTGAACGCTGGCAGGGCAAGGGGGTCGAGGTGTGTGTGTATTTTTTTAGGGGGGTGGGGGTGGGGAGGCAGCAGCACTGTAACACGCTTGCAACCGAAACCGAGGAACCACATATGGACAAGACACGGAGCTCGTGGACTCAGTCGCTGACATCCATATCGTCTCCATGGTGACCCTCTGCCCCGTTCACCTTGGCCTGCTTCGCGGGCTGCGCGTTGCCGTTGCCTTCCACAGACCGAGGGGACGTGGCCGAGTAGTCCGACTCCTTCCCGTCCTCCCTCTCCTTCGCGCTGTCATAGCCTTGTTCTTCTTCATCGTAGTCCCTGGTGATCTGGGAAAAGACACTTGTTGAAAAGCTCTGGTGCACGCCAGAGCCCAGCAGCCCAGAATGGAGGAAACACTCACCTTTACGTCCCCTTTCTCTCCGTCGGACTTCCTCTCCCTCTCCCTCTCCTTCTCTCGCTCTCGCTCTCGTTCTTTGTCTCGACTTTTCTTTTTCTTGCTGGTGGAACTCTCGCGTTCGTCGCGGCCGCGCTCTTTGTCACTCTTTCGGTCTCGCTCTTTATCCCTTTTCTTCTCCTTCTTGTGCCTGCACATGGTGGAGCGGGGTGGGGTCAGGTTTGTCATCAAATAACCACAGTGGAGCTTGTTTGAATGGGGAAGAACAAACAAACGGACTGATCTCCATCAACATTACAGACGGACAGGCACTGAGCCATCTTCAGAGCTCATGTGTCTCTCTCTCTTTGTTCCTCAGTATTCACTGCAGTATTTTCATGGTCTGGACATGTAACACTCTTTCTGCGGTTCTTCTGGGGTTTCTAACTCAAAGCCCTTCTGCCGGCGTTGAAGTATGTGGTGCTGGGCTAAACAAATACAATTTAAATGAGTTGAACATCAATCTACGGCCACGACCTGCTGCTACCTCAGAAAAATTACTATGAAACTACTATTAAACTATAAACTACTATTACAGGATGATGAGATGCTACCACAGCCAGCGCAGACTCAGAACTATATGATCCAGCGTGTCCAACACCATGACACTATCTCCATGTTTCAACCCCAGTGTGGAGTCAAACCTGATCAAATGCTGCAGATGAGCCCTGTTTTCATTTTAGCGACCTGCAGCAGAGATACACGCACGACACGGAGCTCATCATTCTGACGGTGTCATGGACTGAGGAGTTTTGTAACTCATTACTGATGGTTTAATTTTTCTGAGTGGCAGCGGGATGCTCCGCATCAATCCACCAACCTCCGGGGAGATGGAGACCTGGAACTTCTCCTTTTAGGGGACTTTTTGGGAGATCGGCTGCCGCTGCGACTTCTCCTGTGTCTCCTGTGTGACACAAAATGAGACGTTCATGTGCCGACTGGAGAGCAAAGATCCAGGAGTCAAAGCAGAGACATAATATACCGTGATGTGATGTAATCTAACATATACCATGGTGTGGGTGATGCATTCTTAAAACCTTTCAGTGCGCAGGTAGCAGTCTAATGTCCATCCGTGGAACAACCTGTTACTTTCGCAACAACGAACGGGGCACAAGCTGCAGTAACAACTGGAGCACCCGCTGCCAGTTCGGGATGGTGATGAACACATGAACACATGAATGATTCCAGTTGTTTCTTTGACCACCGACCATGGTATAAGTGGGTTAATAAATGCTGATAATACAATACCGGCTGGCACTGCGTGACCTCCTCGCCGTGCTGTAGCTTTTGGGCGGCGTTTTAGATCTCCTCCTCCCCGTGTCAGCTTTCTTTCTATCTCTGTGAATACATGGGACGTTTCAAGGTCTCCGACTTCCAACTGGCTCCATCTCGGGGGGGAGGGGCCACTGAACTCACCTGGTTCTGCTGGCAGATCGCCTGCTTCGGTCTCTGGAGTGCGTCCGTCTCCTCCGGGGGCTTTTGGAGCGCCTCCTGCTCCGGGAAGCTGATCGTCTCCTGGATCTGCTCCTGCTTCGCCTGCACAACAAAAACATGTGGACAATTTAATTCCCTTCCCCCGCACACAAAAGCCCGTCAAGCATCAAAGCTGCTCATCACAACCGTCACCTGTGTCTAGAACGCGACCTGGAACGCCTCCTCCTTGACCTGGACCGAGAGCGAGAGTGCTTCCTCTTAGAATCCTTGTCTGCAGGGAGGCACGGGCACACGGGTCGGTCACAGAGGACACGCTCCACCAGAACGAAGGAAACACAAAGGTGGGAACTTACGTCCAGGTTCTATTGCGGCAGAAATGAGCGACTGAGCCTCTCGGACTCTCTTCATGGCCTCTTCCATTTCTTTAGACGCATCAGCTTTCAGGCCGGGGTTGAGGTTCAAGCCTGCCGCCAACGGATTCAGTCTGAACAGAGGAACGCCGTCA
The DNA here is from genome assembly GCA_901007665.1 of Aeoliscus strigatus. Classification (NCBI taxonomy): domain Eukaryota; kingdom Metazoa; phylum Chordata; class Actinopteri; order Syngnathiformes; family Centriscidae; genus Aeoliscus; species Aeoliscus strigatus. The sequence continues at coordinate 260,838 of CAAKHB010002226.1, forward strand.
ACCATTTATTCACACAGCACCTTCCAATACTGTATGATAGTATACGTGTATTTGGAATTAATGAAGTAAAAAATATCTGTGAATACAGTTCCAGTCACAGTCTTCTGGGGGAAAACAGGCACCTCCTTGTGCCGACTTACTTTGGATCCGTCATGAACTTTAATAGCTGATCGGCCGCCTGCGAAGAGACAAAGGAGTTTTGAACTTTCTTCCATTTTGTCGCTGCTCAAGTTCATGATTAGATGATGATGACGAGGACAGCTTTGAGCTTCATCCTACACTCCCTCAGGAAATAAATGAGGTAGTTCTGATTCCCTGCTGTGCACTGGCCGTCAGCCCTCTCACCTGGGGATTCATATTTGGCCCTGGGAACCCAAACGCAGCCATTGCATCCATGTTGAGGCCACCGAAGGGGTTTGCTCCAATCTGGGGGAAAAACAAAACGCACATCAGTGTAAGAACCCGACACTCGTCAAACAAGTGACGATGAGCAGCCAGCTCAAAACCTCACAGGTGGATTAGGGATGGGATTGGGTGTCGGAAGAAGTCCTCCTCCTGGCAGGATTCCTGCAACAGCATTTGCCGGCGCCAACAACGACAGAGCTTTAGCTTCATCTGGGATGGAGCCTGCAGGGACATAAACCGGCATGAGGAGAGAACATTTCTAACATGTCAGCAAGACATGTTTGGAAAAAAAACTGGGACAAAAACACACTGCACTGCAAATTAGGTTGGTTACCTTATAGGTCTGAGATTTCCCTAAATCAACACAATCATTGCAGTGACATAACTACTGCTGGAATAAATCACACTACTCCAAGGAACACTGCCAAGAGTATATCACCTGAACGTGCTTTCTAAGTCATGAACCAAACGTTAGCAAGCCCAGCAGCTTCTCCAATTGGGTGTGCCCTCAATTTTCATATAGATGTTTACTGAAACAAGCGACTCACGCTGGCGGCTTCGCTACTAAAAGCACACAGAGAAAAATCGAGATACACACAACAGAGAGAATTTTATGGATTTGGCAAGAACGCTACACAGTGTCAGCTTATCTTAACAGTGAACACATATCAGGTGAGACAACATGGTGAGAAAGACTAAATAAACAACAGCAGATTCAGGATAAGCAGTGTACCTGTTGTCTGTCCGTTCATCTCTTACATCCTTACCTGTCACTGCATCAATTAACCACACCTAGAGAAAATGACCGCTTCGATCCATCTGTACGATCACTACTTCATGGAGGTAACTGCATAATATTCCATTTTTACTTTTCTCAAAAGGACCGAAATCAAATATTATGAACACCTCTTACACAGACAGACACCAGAATTTAGACAAACAACAATGACAACATGTAAATAAAAAAGGACATGGAGAGAGAGAGAGAAATTGTTGCAGGAGACAAAATAGTTGGATGGTATTTTCAGCGGGGCCTGGTTTACAGGACTGGCTGAGCCAGGAAAAAGAACTGTAAAACACAACAACAAAAGAAGACCACTGTTAAAAGAGAGTACTGCACCAACACGGAGTCATGTTGGAGCATCTTAGACAACATAAGATGAGAGAACCAGTCATTGAGTCAGATTCCCCTCGTGAATCCCCAAAAGTCATTTCACATTCATGTTCAGTGTTAGCATGTACAATGTCCAGTGTCTGAACACGGACACGCGTTTGTCTGTGACCAGTAGTCGATAACCTTCCTGTACATGTCTCATACTTCAGCAGGATGTCGTACATGAGACAGACTCAGTGCCGACTGCAGTGTTGAAAAAGAGCATTGGTAAAATTACACATTATTGTTGTGTCTGATGTTTCATAGGAACAGAACTCAGCCATCGAGGAAAAGACTATGCTGTGGTTATGTCAGTAGCATCTGATGGTTATACGCTTGACTAAACCACCTAGGAGAGATCAAATTAGGTTGAGGAAAAGAGAAGGCAGAGAGAGAAGAGAAGATACAAAAAAAGAGGGGAGGGGCTTGAATGCTTCCTGGCCTTTGCAAATGTCTACAATCCCCTGTTGGCAGGCAGAGGACCACTTTCAGCCATCAACGAGGGGGCTGCTTTTGCCTTCTTCACTACAAAAACCACACACGCACACGCGCGCACACACACACATACACAAATAACAGAGAGAAGTTTAACAGAGGATAGTCCAATATGGGGGAAAATGAATACATATGATCAAGAGTTTCACTTACACACGTTCACTAGTGTGTGAAGTGGATTTTGGTATACTGCCATTTCTATGCACAAAGTATGATCTTGGCTCAGACATACGTCCAGCCTGATATGCATATCTCCTGAACACATTTAATCAAAAAATAGGTTTTCGGAAACTTACAGTAGCACAGTATACCAGTCTGGACCTAAAGATCTGCTTTCACACTTACTCTGTAAGATACTGACAATCAAATAAAAAAAAGTATCTTTCACATTTTAGCAATGTGTGCCCACATACCTGACATACTCAAATCACCATTTTTTGTAACCGTTTCTCTTCAGTCATAAAAAAAATCCACTCATATACAAGAATCCCAGAGAGACAAACCTTCAGCAAATGGCACCACAATCAATGCTCTGTCCACAAACACAGTGTTGGTAAGATGCTGAGACACTCCAACAGACTCTGGCTCCTGGAACTTCACGAAGCACACTCGTGACGTCACTGGCATTGGCGAATCACTGCGAAAATGTTTCAAAAAGTTGCATTAATTGTAATTCGGCATTCGAAAGGCCTAGTAGTAGTAGTATCTCTTTTTTTCTCCCTTGTTTCAACAAGGGACAAACGATATATTTACTGGTGGCAACAGGGTATGGTGACGTCACAAATACCAGAGGCCGAAAATATTTTGTATAAACAAGATTTTTTTTGGAAACCAAACATTCCAAATAAAATTCCAAGTATCGTTTAACTACCCAGAAATATTCGTCCATTTGCCGTTTTCAGATTCAAAAAAATGCCGGCAATGCTAAATATTATATTAAAATTCTAAGGAAATATATATTTTATTTAAATGGCTATCGCCAAAATACGGTAGTTACATTGCAGCAAAATTAAGTTTTAATGCCAGAAAACACAAAAGCTAGCTTGACTAGCCGTGCAGTGCATGTTGCTGCTAAGCGGTTAGCATGTTAGGCCTACGTTACCGTCTAGCTTTGCAGAGAACGCAAACTATACAGCTATATACTGAAAACACAATGACTAACCTAAGACTGCAAATAATCGGTCAGTTCACTTACTCTGGTGGAAATAGCTTCAGCTCTTCGATGGTTCCCAGAAAACCGAAAAGGGTTCTCATCTGCTCTGATGTTGTGCTTGGCGACACGTTCGTCACTTGAACAACCTTCGTGGTATAACTCATGTTTGCAACTAAACCAGACAAAACAATAACACTAACCAGAACAACCACGTTTTTTACGTCAATGGGAATAGTCCGTAGACAATGAAGTCCGCGTTAGTAGGTAATTAACTTGCTTGATGCTATCTATCGGCTACAACAACAGACTGTAGTACTCGGCAGCCATATTGGGTAACCGAATATCCAAATGCGCATGCGTAGTGTTGGACGTTGCCAGAGATGCTCGGAAGGAAAGACGTTCGATAAAATCATGTTATGTGATATTGGCGCTGGACCCTAAACTTAATCATGAATTTCTTCTCTCATCTGGCCTCGTAAAAATAACACACCTCCTTAAGTAGCATCTATCATATCCTTATAAAAGCGTGAAGGCACCCTCTTCCACGTTTAATGAGAAGAGGTGTTGCGTCAGAGAAAGATGTTCACTAACTTACGACAGCTGCCGACCGTAATGGCGTGTGTTCTCAAAGAACAGTTTGACTCCCAATTCAATACATTAGCCAAACCAAAGCTTCGTTGTGTTGTCATGCCAACACATATACTGAGCTCTACTTGTTGTGTACTAGTGGGAGTATCTCTCGCGAAGTACATACATTTATTCGCACGGCATCTAGTGCATCTAGGAGACTTGTAACACGCACTGACAACCAGCAGAAGTCGCCCTTTCCCTCTGAACTTATCCCAGTCACATTACCAGAGTCTCCAACTTCACTGATGCTGTCTAACAAATGTTTTAATCTCAGAAATACTTTTCTGTGTTCGTTGCTCCCGGGGTAAAGAACCTTTTTTTTTTTTAAACACAGCCGCTGTCTATCCAGTGCTCAGCTCCTCCATGCTGGGATCTAAATGGGTCAACAAGTGATCAAGTCACGAAGCACACATCTTAAGTGATTCAATTTAAAACCACATTTTCATCAGGATAAAGTTATTAGATCAACTTTAGACTCTGCCAGCTGATATTATTGGACACATCTACAAAACGTTTTCTGTTTTTTGTTGTTGTTTTTTTTAAATTTTGTTTTGTCTTTACATACATCACACCTGTCAAGAACACATTTCACACCAGATTCACTATCTGATGCAGAATATTCTGCCTGGCTTTGAGACAGAAATAACTGGTATGCCTGCTGTAAACTCCAGTGAGACAGGAGTCAACTGTCCTCAATGGTGTGTTTTCCCCACGAGGTGAAACAATGCATGGCTTGTCCTCTGAACATAATCCCAACACCTGGATTATAGCTGCACTGAGACAAGCAAGTTAAGGCAATTTGTGTTCAGACAAAAGAACATCTGGCCACATTAAATCCAGTTGAGCTGTGCATGCCATGAACATCCAACAATGACAGAAACTGTCAGTTATATATGTTTCATTGCTGTGTGATCGATATTTATTTTATTGCAAACATTCTACATTTATGTCTTTTTCATATTGAATCCATTCAATACATGCAATTGCTATATTCTTACACTCACACAACTAACATCCTCAACTTTTATGGTTATGGAGTCTTATTGTAAATCCACAGGCAGTTTTGTGGATACAGCACATTTCATCAGTCACTTACTTTGCATGACTAAGCATAGCTATATCTTAAAGGACTAAAAAATCTTGTGTACTCTTGCGACATGTTTTCTAATTCTCTTGCAATAAATATTTTCTGTAATAAATCCGGTTTGAGAAGGGGTGACCATTGAGTCATCTAGCAGAGGATATTTTCACAATGGTATTCTTGTTCACAGTGCAACGTGATTGGCCCAAAAAAGGTTTACGGCACAGATTGCTGTGACCATGTGGAGGGGGCGAGATGAATAAATACCTTAACTCTGCGGTGGGATCTGAGACTTCCAGTTCAGAGGTGACCGGGGGTTTTCTGCCATTGTGTGTTATCCTGACAGAGAGGAATCATGGTTAGCAGGTAAGTTCTGCAAGGAACTTTTCCCAATGTCACAGTTTAGATATTACTTAAAGAACAGACAAAATCTCATCTGTTCTTCCACGCTGACTTTTCTATTGTTGCAGATTAAGATGGATTTAAAAGCTGATCTCCTAGGTGAACTGCATGACCTACTAGAAAAACAAAAGTTGTTCATTGACTTAAACAAAGTGAAATTGTTTTTTCAAAGTACATATATTGACTTCACTGTTGTTTGACGTCCTTATTTACCGATCAGATTTGAACACCCAGCTGGTGGATACAAGAAGATTTTTGAGACATGTGAGGAGCTGTCTGAGCCACTTCCTGCAACTGTCACAGGTCTGTGAACAGTCCTCAGACAGAATACACTGATGGCACATTATTCTTTGATACTGAGTCTTCTGAATGTGACCGAAATGCATCTTGACAAATGTACACTCTGTTTTAAAAGCTATTGTGCCTCACAGGGAGGATTCCTCCATTTCTGAAAGGAAGTCTTCTCCGTTTGGGTCCTGGGCTGTTTGAGGTCGGAGATGAGCCCTTTTATCACCTCTTCGATGGACAGGCCCTCATGCACAAATTTGACTTTAAGAACGGCCAAGTCACCTACTATCGAAAGTAAGATGTCGAGTCCCACTCTGCTTCCAAGTCCTGTTTCAAAAAACTGGAGCTCGGTTTTTGGTTTTAGTCTGCAGAGACTTTCTTGCGTTTGCATCCTGTCACAACATTTCTTCTTGCTCTCCTCCTCTTATTTTCTAGATTTGTACGGACAGATGCGTACGTGCGAGCCATCACAGAGAAGCGCGTGGTGATCACTGAGTTTGGCACGTTTGCATATCCTGATCCCTGCAAAAATATTTTCTCCAGGTGCGTCAGAGACTTCCATTCAACATACCATCTTCTAAAAGTACATGTCAAATGTGGACTTGCAATATATATATATCTAAATATTTGTATCTGTGTGCAGATTCTTTTCTTACTTTAAGGGTGTTGAGGTCACAGACAACTGCCTGGTGAATGTCTATCCTGTTGGTGAGGACTTTTATGCTGTAACTGAAACAAACTACATCACTAAAGTCAACCCAGATACTCTGGAGACACTGAAGAAGGTACATTAATAAGACTGGATCAGAATGTGTGCGCCAATAAACACCTCCTTCAAAATGTCGGAGCTTTTCTTTGCAATTCCTCTGTAGGTTGACATGTGCAACTACATCAACATCAATGGTGTGACAGCCCACCCCCACATTGAGAGGGACGGCACTGTGTACAACATTGGGAACTGCATGGGAAAAGGAGCAACGCTGGCCTACAACATCGTCAGGATTCCCCCGACGCAGACAGGTCGGCATCAGCGCTGGCACCACTTTACATCCTCATATCCACAGAAAACATCACCTGACGTTTTCGCCTGCTTTCTTAGACAAGTCTGATCCCATCGAGAAGTCCAAGGTGGTGGTGCAGTTCCCCAGTGCCGAGAGATTCAAGCCCTCCTACGTGCACAGGTGTGTGTTGTGCGCTGCAGCAGGAAGACTTTGGGTCAGCGCTATCGCACTGAAACTTAATTTGGATTCGTTTCGTTCTTATTTATTTCAGCTTTGGAATGTCCGATAACTATTTTGTCTTCGTGGAGACCCCGGTGAAAATCAACCTGCTGAAATTCCTGAGCGCTTGGAGCATCCGAGGCTCCAACTACATGGACTGCTTTGAGTCCAACGAGGGCCAAGGAGTAAGGAACCCTGATCTGTCCTCACCGTTAAAACGTTCAAAGCATGATACCAGGCTTTATCGTGACTTCGTGATTTATTCGTAGACGTTGTTCCACATTGCCAAGAAGGACCCTGGAGAGTACATTGACCACAAGTTCAAAGGAGCCCCCATTGGCATGTTTCATCACATCAACACCTACGAGGAAAACGGCTTCATTGTTGTTGACCTGTGTGCCTGGAAGGGGTAACTGAGCACATGGACTGACTAGAAGCTGAACATCTTCCACAGATCTGATGCATGCATTCTCTTGTAGCTTTGAGTTTGTTTACAACTACCTCTGGTTGGCCAACCTGAGAGCCAACTGGGAAGAGGTGAAGAAGGCAGCCATGATGGCGCCCCAGCCTGAGGTCCGCAGATATGTTATTCCCTTAGATGTCCACAAGGTAAATCACCAGTCTTATTTATTTAAGAGACTCAGGTTCCCACCCACCGGGAGTCTCATGTTTTCACATGGATGTGATGTAGGAGGAGCAGGGGAAGAACCTCGTCAGCCTGCCATACACGACAGCCACAGCAGTGATGCATGCCGACGGCATGATCTGGTTGGAGCCTGAGGTGCTCTTCTCTGGACCTCGCCAGGGTACCACATCCAGATCCGTTCACGCAGTCATCATATACATGGAAATATGTTGATTGTGCCTTCGAACTTTGTCTCGGTAGCTTTCGAGTTCCCTCAGATCAACTACGAGAGGTACGGCGGGAAGAATTACACATATGCCTATGGCCTGGGTCTAAACCATTTCATACCAGACAGGGTGCGTTGACAGTTTACTCTGACTTCTACTTAAGATGTGGCAAACAGCCTCAGTCACTGTTCTATCGCTCTTGTCTTTTGTGTAGATCTGCAAGTTGAACGTGAAAACCAAGGAGACCTGGGTATGGCAGGAGCCAGACTCGTACCCCTCAGAGCCCTTGTTTGTTCAGACCCCTGATGGCGTAGATGAGGATGATGGTATGTTGTCACTTCTACGACAGAATTTCATATGAAAGGTTTATTTTGCACATTTAAGGCATGGTATTGTTGCTTGGTGGCATATGTATCCCAGCTAAAACACAAATAATTTATTGTTATTATTATTGTGAATATATTTAGGCAGTAAGGACACATCTGGAAGTCCTTCAATATTGTTAAATAAAAAAAATTAAATTGCTGCTGCTGATGAATGTGAATGTCCTTACAAGTAGAAAATAACATTTGAAAAAAATCTTGATTTCAGTTTTCTGGGTCTGAGAGAACCTCTGTCCTAAAGGTTAGAGTAGCAGTCTTGAAACAAATGTAGCAGTCATGCATGGTCTTTCAGGTCTATCAGAGAGATGGAAGTGAGCGGAGGAACAGTTTCCCCACAATCTGATTCAGCGACCATTAGGACTTAGCATTCACTCCAGATTGCTGTCGTGTCCACAGGTGTGCTGCTCACTATTGTGGCGGCTCCAGGTTCCCAGAGGTCAGGATATCTCCTCATCCTCAACGCCAAGGATCTGTCGGAAATCGCCAGAGCAGAAGTGGATTGCAGCATTCCGGTCACCTTTCATGGGATGTACAAACCCTAACTATGGGGGTGCCACCTGTAATCAACCAGTCACCAGAGCTGAATCGGGGCCAAATGAATCATATCTGAAGCTATAATTGTGTCAGGAAAAATAAAGCTTTATCAGGAAAATGAGTGGATGTCTTCATTTTGCTGTCTCGGGGGTGTTATTGTGTGAGTTCATGCACTGTTCTGACTCAACTGTGACCAAATGTGAACGTACCAGAACTGTCAGTTGTGGTTTAGTGGAAAAAAAAAAAATCTGTAACCTGTTCATGTGGAGAATTTCAGGGGTGAAAAAAAATAAACATTCTAAACACAGCAAATTCTAACCATGGTGTTGTTTTGTCATCAACTGTGGCATTTTCATTTCCTGTTTATTAGACATCTTAATACATATATTTTCTTATTAAACACAGAAGGTCACAGAGAAATCTATGCAGTTAGTCAACAAAATCCTAAATTCCTCAGATATTTGCAGGGATTGGATGTCGCCACACAAATCTTATTATGGCAGTGTTCAAGCAAATGACCTTTCCATATCTGTTCTCATTGTGTTTCTCAAAGTTGTTTGAATCTGATCTGGCAGCGCTGCAAAGCTGATTAACTGTGCCAGTGCTTAATCTTAAGAAACAAAGAGATTGGTGCAGTTGATTACAACATTTGGACGGATGTGTGACACAGAAATGCACCAGTCGAAAACATTCCCTATTGTTTAATTTGAATGGACGTCTCTCGGTGACAGATGTGCTCAGATGAGGATTACGCTGAACTTTCATGATTTTAATTCATTTTGTGTGTCATGAATTTTACCTGCTGTGTCCTCATCAGCTGATGCCAGCAAAGGAAACAAAACATTTAACAAAAACACGAATATTTCTCAGTCAGATGGAACACCAGTGTTTTCCAGGCCACAAGATTTTAGTACCAGTCTAAACACAAAAGGACAATTTTGCATTCAGGTTGACCGTGGTAATCCTCCTCTGTTAATTAAACCATTTTCCCATGAGGCTGTGTTAGTGTTCCCACAAACAAGAAAAAAAACAAAAACAAGATTACAGGGAACACATTCTCAGAACAGATTTTAAAACTCAGGAAAGGAAAGGGCAGTGGAAAAACAAAGATCATTTGTAACTTTAACATCACAGAGAGAAGTCTCACTCTGAAATTCCCTTTGGACAGAGGTCTGCAGTCGGGCTTACACCAGTGTAATAACTTTAAACTAACAATCAAATACACAACCAGGCTTACAGAAATGTCACCAAGATTAGGAAGGTTTATACAGGTAACTACCAAAGAGAATCAGTCCAATGTAAAAAAAAAAAAAAGGCATTTGACTTTTTGTTCAGTCTTATTTCACACAATTTTGACAGCTTTTAATTTTAATTTAACCTTTTGTATCAACATTTGAACCCCCAGTCAAGTTGGATCCTGTTGAATTTTGTCTTTTTAATTTAGATCCCAATCCATTTTATATAAAGAATTCTGAGAAACAATAGGTAACAGAAAGCCAAAAAAACAATCCTCTGTAACTACACATCACTGCAAGTGTTACAGAGCAAGAAAAATATAAATGGCTGTGTAATAAAGTATAAAAATACAAGGTTTTACAAAGTGACAATGTATTAATCTAGCTTTAAAGGTTAATGGCTGAGAATTGACCTTAAATCCTGTCTATTTTCCTCCTCAAACGGCATCCAACCTCTGTCCTAACACACATACAAACACACACGAGTTAATTCAAGCAGGACAAAGCAGAAGTTCCCACAACAGACTGACAGACCTCAAGGAACACATCTGCAGGCTAAAGTTATTGTGATAGCTACTGATCATACCTGTATCAGCTATGTAAATGTTGCATCTCAGGAAAAAAAAGTAGTATTGATAGTGCAAGGTTATAAGGTACATATATTAATATATCATTTTAGATATTGTCCTCTAAGTAAAGTGCAAATCTCTGGATCAGATGAAAATGTGTGCAAGCATTTGTGACTTTTGACTGATCCACCTGCCCATGCACAAGAGCCCTTTACGTCGGCTGATTTCCCACTACACACACTCACGTTAAGACATTGGATTCCTTCAATGCACATTGAAGTGTCTGCCTGAAGAAGCCAAAGGCAAATAGTTTACAGCCTTTATGGAATGCTTTCTCTGGGTGGTTTCTGTGCTGTTGTATGCATACTCAGTGTGAAAAATGATGCACTCCATTTCACACCAACCATGTCCAGTTCATCTATGTAAAGTACAGGGTCACCTTCAGGTGGTTTCAATCAAAGTTTCCCAAAAGTCTTTGATCATGGTCCCAAAATGCCAATTTCACACTTTGTGATTTTAGCTGTGGGAATCTGTGAAGCTTGCAAACCAAAACCTCAAACCAACACTCAAACCTATGTGTGATCAGACACATGAGGCTCACCGACGCACCAACACATTCCAGATATCAGGCAAGTTAAACAGCTGTCATACGCTTGGGCGATGACAACCAATGGAAACAACACAGTGTCAGCCGACACCTGCGGGAGGAGTTGTCTAAGGCCATGTCCACACAGAGATGGGACCGGAATGGTTTGAAAAATATTTTCCATACGAACAGAATCATCTCTGGGAACGCGTGCGTCAAATCCAGTGAATACGCTGTGGTACCTATTCCAGGCCTGTATGTGGCGCTGTAACTCTACCACAGAAATACACCAAAAACAAAGAACATGAAGCATGTGCACAAAAGTCACACTGAGAAGATAGCAGAGAATATGAATCGAACAAAAAGTGGATATTTGTGTTGAGGGACAAACAGACACCATTGTTGTAAGCAAGTTAGTGCATGTGTGCTGAAGGAGAGGTGGAGCGATCATGTCATCAGCTCAGGAAAGATCCGTGCAGGTTGTACACACGCAGGGGAAACGATTTCGCCCTCAGATTGATTCACTCTGGGACCTGGTTTCAGAAATGATCGTATTCGAGCTCTGAAACGGCGATTGCGGGTGGACAAAAGGGCCACTTTCTGATTCACCTGAACTCGTCCCTGTGTGGACATGGCCTTAGAAAACAATAAGCAACTGGTTTACGGTGGTGGATAAACGATCTGAGCATGTGATGTCCTGTCGTCACAACTGCATGTAAACAACAACTACATGTAAATATGAAGACAATGACAATCTGATATCTTTTTTTCCCAACATTGTGTAGTGTGAACTTGGCTTTGGATCATGAATAACAGGTGAAGTGGGGTAAACTGGGGAGAAACACCACTGAGACCAGCTCGAGTGGAGATGAAGTCACTAAACATCTCTCTCACATGTTCACTGTGTAACACCGGACACTGCCTTAGCGCAACAAACACAATCATGCAGGTTCGTCGTGAAACAGTTCCTCACTTATGTGGATGTCTAAGACCAGTTATCAGGGTCATGCCAAGGGGCACGGAAAGGCCAACATTAGGTGAGTGACATTTTCAAAGTGCAAGACAACGCAATTTATTAAAAACAAATTTCCTCTCACGCTAGAGGAGGGCGGTTGCTGGGTTTCTGAGTGGATTTCTGGAGCAACCATGGTGGATCTAAACATGGGGACAGAAAGGAAAGGAAATATTCAGTTGGTCTCATAGGTGGAGAGCAGGGCAGCATCCACAGGCTCCATGCAGGATGGGCAGGTGAAGGATCTCATCAGCCAGTCGTCTATACAGTCCATGTGATAGATATGCATACATGGCAGGAACCGGATGGGGTCCCCGTATACAAAGTCCAGCATACAGATCACACATCTGGAAGCAGACAAAAATTTTAATTAATCCATATATTCAAAAAATAAGAACGATTAATTCCAATTACATACGCTAGATTTATTAATACCATGCATTAATACCATTAATATCATGCAATGCCACTTCTGTGGCTTCTGTGGGAGGGGCTTCTGATACCATAAGAATTCATGTTGTTAAAATGCCAAATTCGGTCGGGATCAGGGTTCTTGAAATCAGCTTTGTTAGTGCTAGTATCTCCACACAGGAGGTAATGTTTTAGTTCTCATTATACAACTGTTGTGAAAAACTGCTGATCACATTTTCAAGAAAGGTTTGTCAGATGTCTGATGCTCCAAAGCACCACGGTGCTGATAAGACATTTCTGCTACAGGTTTTTGGTCAATTTTTAAAACCGTGGTGAAGGTCTGTGCTCTTCACCAGTCTCGCTAGTTCCTGATTTTTATAACTGAAAATCAAACAACAATACACCTTTGGAGGGATGCTGGTGTTTTAACAGGATATTAAATAACAAAATTTAAAAAATTAAAACGTAAGCTAAGGACTAAATAATAGAAGATGGGTCAAATCCCTGCTTACTCTCTGATCTTTTTCTCGGAGCCATCTTTCCCTCCGTCATAAATGCCCTTGGGCAGGTGCTGGATCAGGCCAATGCGCTGTGCTATGCGGATCTGCTCCTCTTCTGTCAGCTGGGTGGCCAGACGGGCCTGACTGGGCGTGGGATGGTACATGGGCATGTGAGCCTGCTCCTGGTGACACAAACACGTAATGGAAAAGAAAAAAATAAAGACACTCACAGACAAAGGTCTGGTCAACACATTGTTGACCTGGAGGACAGCAAAAAAAAAAAAAAATCATGATAACTGTACCAGTGCAAAATCTGAAGCTATTAAACTTATTTGCAGATATAAGTCATGTTAGTAGTAGTTTTGTTTCTTGTTAATGTGTAACTACGTTGTATTCCTTATTGTGTTGGAGATGTGAATGCTTGCAGGCCGATACCTACCTGATACGGTGGAGGAGGCTCCAGGTCGGGGTCCGTTCCTTCACCGAAACTCGCTCTATCTGACTGGGATTCATGAAGTAGAGAGATGTCGTCCGATGTCGGAGACTTGAGGCAGTTGCCCATGTCTTCGTCGTCCCACTGTCCTGAATGACGTTCAAAATACGATCTGTCTGGGTTCAACTGTCTCTCTTGGCTAACGTGTTATTTACCAGATCTCCCATAAATCATTACAGCTACCGAACATACATTAGGCATATTTATTAAACGGTCAATCCAACTCTGAGTCATCAAGAAAACAAAAACGCATGACGGGCTCTGTTCATATTTACACAGACCTCCACCAAAACAAAGAACTCCTGCTAACAACAACTAGCAGCTTAGCTAACTACTTTTTCTCCGTCAGCTGGGCGAATTCCGTGGTGAGAGTCTGTCTTTCATCCCATTGACTCGAAAGTCCAACAAAATGTCTACGGGGCAGGAGCAGTGGCAGTTAAACTAACTTATAGGAGAGCAGAACTGCAGCGACATTTCCGTGTCTTAACATCGTAAGTAACATTTAACACTTGGCTTTTTAGCTAGCGCTTTCCTCCACAATTATCGGTCGGCTGGATATGACGTAGGCCCAAACCTGTGTGCTGATTGGCGACTCTCTTATACGTAATGAAGACAAGCTGACCGCTTTCAAAGGCAGCTAAAGCAAAACAACAACAAACACAACAATAACGACATACAACTAATGCACTAACTCAATTATACATTCTAAGGTGAGAAAGGGCTGATTCAGCGGGAGTTTATCTTTTTTTGTAGAGGGCACATGTATGTAATAAAGAATTGTAAATATGTAATGGAACCTCTTTAACTGCATCAATTATTATTATTATTATTATTATTATTATTATTATTATTATTATTATTATTATTATTATTATGGTAGTAGTACTAGTAGTAGTAGTATGTTGAAACAATGTAATACGGTGAACTGTAATACAATGCAACTATATAATTTGATAAAACCGTATTTTTAATTTGTTGTTAAAACTTCAATTTCCTGAATTTTAAGATATCAATAAAGTTGTAATGTAATCTAATCTAAATTTCCGTCGATATATTACATATATTATATAAGCGTATATATTTTTTTGTATACTTGGATACACTTGATCTGATTTCTTCCATCCATTTGCGAGTTAAATTAGTAATGAAAAAAATGTTCGACATTGTCGAATCAATACAACACCTTCTCAATGGTGACACCTAGTGGCTAATGTTAACTCCACATCTTGACGTGAGAGACTCGTGCTGCATTTTGATATGATGTAGCCTATCTCCAGGCTTAATTGATTGCAGGAGAACAAATCGATAAATAAATCTAGCGTATGCAATTGGAAATACGATCGCT
>CAAKHB010002226.1:275604-295231 GCA_901007665.1 Aeoliscus strigatus
TACACTTGATCTGATTTCTTCCATCCATTTGCGAGTTAAAATAGTAATGAAAAAAATGAGGACATTGTCGAATCAATACAACACCTTCTCAATGGTGACACCTAGTGGCTAATGTTAACTCCACATCTTGACGTGAGAGAACAAATCAGACTCGTGCTGCATTTTGATATGATGTAGCCTATCTCCAGGCTTAATTGATTGCAGGAGAACAAATCGATAAATAAATCTAGCGTATGCAATTGGAAATACGATCGCTTAAAATCATAATCTTTGTAAAAAACTATACTGGCACATTGCATTAGAAAGAGGTTTTAAAGTTAAACCACAGACATTGGCATGGTTTTGAAAATACCCCCACATAACTTCTCGACAACGTACTTGGATTCCTCTAATACCAAGATCTCCGACAGCGCGGAAGGCGCCTTGAACTCATCGGCATTGCTTGATAAGTATCGTATTTGTACGATAATTTGGCTCTCTGTAGTATCAGTAATCCTACAAAATGCCAAATGTACATTAATTGGATCTTTCTCCGAATGTATAGTTGTATGAGTTAATCGGGCGACCAAAGCGCTGCTTCATACGTCATCGGTCACATGATTTTTGCTCATCAAAGTAAGCTTTGAAATAGAGATTCACAGGAAATGCTGCTCCGACTTAGAAGACACGGTTTTCCTCATATCTCAGAAATGTGCATATATTAAATTATTAATCAACAAAATACGGACAAGTCACGTCAAGAATTGTTTTTTATTGCCTATAACCTGTCATGAAGTACATTTAGAAACTGTTTGAATATGCAGACTCCGTTTCAAGATCACTTTCCACTTCTATGCTGCATCAGTGTTCAGTGTCTTAACTAGGGGAATAATCCATAATAACAGTTTTTTTAAGTAATTTCGAGGAGTGAATGTAAACCTTTTAACAAACTGTATCGAACTCCATACACCGCAAGCTTGTTTGTGTCCCTAATTATTTTATGAGTGTCCAAGAGCAAATCAGCATTGCCTAGCTAAATTTTGTTCTTCAAAATTTTCAACCAAAATTTACTTAATTGTACATGTGGTTAGCTTACCAGGGCCACAGGCCTACACAATGCAAAACGTGCCTTTACTCAACGAAACCTCTCCGTGTGGACTTTGGCCTTGTATCCGACGGCCATCACTGGTCAAAACATACGTCATAGACACAAATCCCCATACACTTAAAAAAAATCAGAATTACTCGACACACGCTTCAAACCCTCGTCACGGAAGGACTTGTCACTATTATTATTGCGGTTCTTCTGACGAAAGTACTTTTTTGAGTTTCTGATACGATAATCCTACATTTCCCGTCTGGCAACACTGGGTGACGACATCGCAGTCGTCGTCATTGTAGCAGCTAAGCTAGCATTAGCTGTGTGCATCGAGCCATTGGTAAGTCACCCCGTAGTCATTAAGCTATTGTAATTCGCACTTTGTCATCCAGTGGGTCTGAAGTACAAGAATTTAACTCCGCGAACGGCTGTCGTTCCAAATAGCTTTCCAGGTAACACCGCCTCTCGTTTAACTCTAAGCAGTAATTGTTTAGCAGCTAGTTTTAGCTTGGAAATTCACATGACACGACTGATGCATCATGGCGTATTTGTTGTCAGGTATAGATATATAACTAACATGTATTGGAAAAGTCAGATTTGTGGGAGGTGGTTTTTGTTCCTGTCAGCTAATTATAAAACTAGTTATGAGAAGGTTGAAGCAATGCGGAAAAGCAGTTCACTGACTCATTCTTACACACGCTTTGCGTTTGCAGACACAGCATCTACAAGGATTTCCAAATGGATTTTTCTCAGAGAAATCAGAAGACTAATCCCAAAAAAGAAGCAAAGCGTAGCAAGAATCAGTCAAGTGCTCCTGCTCAGAAAGATGCCTATGCCAGGCTTCTCAACCAGCACCGCAGCAGCAAGTTCAGTATGTACTTAGAGCAATATGCAAAGGAGTCTTCATTGCAATGTGAACAAAACAGTCCCAGTTTGCTGCTCAAAGCTCAGAGCGAGCGGCTGAACATACCATTGTCAAAAAGGGACAAAGTGCCAAATGATTTGCCTGATTCTAGTGACTTCTCCCCTTCTTCCATGAAAAGTAAAGGAGAGGAGAGCTCACTGTCTATGTACATGGAGAAACTAAGCACTGGCAAAAAGCAGCAGGACTCAGAAAGGAATCCGGGTGTGTTTGACAGGCAGCGACAGGGACAGAGAAGGGACACGACCACCAGCCAGGATGGAGACATTGAATCAGGTGAGGAGCTCAGTTCCTCCGGACCAGATGACTCAAAGAAGCAGCAGAGGACACAGAAGAAAAACAAGGACGTCAACAGGGACATCGCCTCAAAGGAAACCGACTCATTTGATGCCCAAATGAAAGCCACTTCAAACAAACAAGAACAAGAGAAGACAAAGAAGACAAAGAAAAAAAATCAGCCTAAGCATCCAGAAGTGGACAAGGGAGAAGATATGACATTAAATCAGGAGAAGACTAAACCACAACAGCTCACAGGTAAATCATAGGCTGAACTCATAGTTCACATTTTTGCGGGGGTTTATGTCAAGTTTCATGTACACAATCATTTGTGTTTGATGTATTCAAATACAATTATTTCCAGCCTCAAGTATCAGTTCTTCTGCCAACAAGAATAAAAACAAAGGAGGTCGAGGAGCTTGGAAACAAGTGTTTGAACCCTATATGACCTCAGAGGAGGTTTCTCATGGTCTCAAAAGAGGAGAACTCATGCAGGTACAAAGCTTACTCATCTCCTTCTCCTTTCGGAATACTCATAGTGCATGAATGTGTTCTTTATGTGGGCGTTGGTTGTATGCAGAGAGCATTGATTGTGTAGGCCATCTATGTTACGTTCTGTTCGATTAGTGTGAGTCATGTTGTGTTACCTATGTGGCAACATTATTACACTGAAAATAGTCATTGAAAGGCAAAATATGAAGCAACAAATACTCTGAAAATGGAATTGAACATTTTGACTTTCGTTTTCATTTCCATGTTAATTGGTGCCACTATCAGGATGAGAAGAGTGTATTGCAGCTTAAGTTTTGTTTTGCAAATTTTCCTCAGGGGCAGTTGAGGATCAACCCCAAGAAGTACCATGAGGCTTTCATCCCATCTCCTGTAAGCTCCATTAGCTTGCTTCCGTTTGCTTTTTATTTCATGTCAAGCCTTTATCTGTCTGTTCTCTAAAGGAACCTCACTGCTAAGTTTTCATTAACTGTATTAATCTGGATTGTTTTATTTTCAATGTACTGTATTTACGGAAGTGATACAGCAAATAAGCAGCCTCTTTCGTTTACAGGAGGACACTCGGGATATTTTTATGGATGGGATTGTCGCGCGCAATAGAGCGCTAAACGGAGACATAGTCGTGGTTCAAATCCTCCCTCGAGACCAGTGGAAGGTAAATTGTACTTCTCTTTGTTTTGGGCAGCAGCTTTCAATGGCATTGCTCCACACAGGACACTAAAATCCACCAGTAAAATGTGCCAGGGGACAAACATTTTTTTGTCTGTACAGATTGTGAGGTCTGATACTGACTGCGAGGGGCTGAGTGAATCAGACACCCAGAAAGAAAAGCTGGTGCAAACCGCTCAGAGGAAAACGGAGAGAAGACCTGATGTCGTTGTGGATGATCATGGCACCGGGTCACTCAGTCACACAGGTATGTACACAAAAGATAGATTTATTGACACTTTTTAAGTCTGTGGTCTGTGAACACTCCAAGTCTTATTTTTTTTTTCTCTTGGGTGGCAGTAGGGGAACCTCAAGAGAACTCCTCAACACCACGATCCAATGGGGAAATACTTCAAATGACAGCTAAAGTGAGCTTCCTATCTACCTCCTGTTTTGTATCTGTTTGATCAGTTGCTCTATTTCATGTGGGTTGTGCAAACAAAATGTTCAAAAATAGAAACCTTCCATGATCCCTGTCTGTCTGCCAGGTGGTGTACATAGTGGAGAAAAAGCACTCCAGAGCTGTGACCGGCTTCCTAAAATTTCTACCAGATAAGCCTTTTGCCATGTTTTCTCCTGTGGACCACCGCGTGCCTCGGATTAATGTTCCCCTTAGTGACTGTCCTGAGGACTTTAGTTCCCGCCCAGGTGATTACACCAGCACCTTGTTCATCTGCCGCATCATCGACTGGGCAGCCGACAGCAACTTTGCAGAAGGGTCAGTATTACAGCGTATCCAAAACATGGCACAAGGGAATATTCAAGGAGAAGAAGCAATGATATGAGCATGTGTTGTTTTGTTTTTGTTTCCATCAGTCGACTGGCTAAGACGCTGGGTCAAGCAGGAGAGATCGAGCCCGAGACAGAAGGCATCCTGACTGAGTACAATGTTGATTTCTCTGACTTCTCAGAGGAAGTGTTGGCCTGTTTGCCCAGGAACCTGCCCTGGACCATTCCACCCGAGGAGCTGAGTCAGAGGAGAGACCTGAGGTGGGACATGTAGGCCTACGGTTGCTGACATAACTTATTGAAATCTTTGATTATGTGTAGATGACATGTTTGACACTGCGTTGTGTTCTCACGTGTAGGAGGGAGTGTATCTTCACCATCGACCCTGCTACTGCACGCGATCTGGATGATGCCCTGTCCTGTAAACAGCTTCCTGATGGTAACCTGCTCTCTCACTCTTGCACTTGCTGAAGATGTACAAGTAGAATCATGTTTTTGGTGGTGATCAGGTTGAACACGCGGTCTCTGTGGGTCCTTTTAATGCAGGTAACTTTGAGGTGGGAGTCCACATTGCTGATGTGAGTTATTTTGTGGAGGAGGGCAACTCTCTGGACGTTCTCGCCAGCCAGCGAGCCACAAGTGTTTACCTTGTTCAAAAAGTGAGTCCTGTCTCTCATACCTGACACCATAGGCGTCCGGTGGGGACATATACAGTGACCATAGGGGAGTCTGTGCAGTCATGGTGCTTTTCCACAACAGTTCTAGCAGTTTTTTGTCACAGACAAGTGAGGAGAATAGAGACGGAGCAGGACACGATCTGATGGTTTTAGGGACGGAAAGTGAGTCCTGAGCGATCGTCAGGGGTTTAAACATACAGATCAGTGACGACTGTAGATGAGTTACACATGTTTTGAAACTGTTAAAATCCATGTTCATCTCTGTCATTCACTGATGACGTTTCTAAAATCTCCATATTTCCAAGGAGAGTCCGGCACATCTTTGCACTTCAGGAAGTATCACTTGAAGGGAGTGCGAGTGCAGGGGCGCATACATTCTCACAGCTGTGACAGGCATGACGCACAGGCTTGAAACTGATTTTATTTCTATTCCTGTCGCTGTCCAGGTGATCCCCATGTTGCCGAGGCTGCTTTGTGAGGAGCTGTGCAGCCTGAACCCTCTCACAGACAGGCTCACCTTCTCTGTCATCTGGAAAATCTCACCTGAGGGGAAGGTATGCTCATACGAAACACCTGTAGCTGCATTCAGAGAAAGGACTTTGGTTCTGAGGTGAAAAGAACTAAAGGTTTGCTGCTTACATTGCATGTAACATGTTTGGTGGGTTCTAATGTCCTCACTTCCTGCCTACTCTACTTAGATTCTGAGTGAGTGGTTCGGCCGCTCAGTGATCCGCTCCTGCGTGAAGTTGAGTTACGACCACGCACAGAGTATGATCGAAGCCCCAGAGAAGACGTTCCTCGCTGAAGAGCTGCCCCCCACAGCCCCGGAGCACCCGATCGATGAGATCCACCTGGCCGTGTTAAACCTTCACTCCATTGCCAAGAACCTCCGAGCTCAGCGTTTCTCTGGTGGAGCTCTCAGATTAGACCAGGTGGAGTCTCATACCAGTGTACCAGATATTCCTTCAATGCAGGAGAAAACGTTTAAGTCGAGAACTTCATCCCAGTGCCATTATGTCTGTCTGTTTGTTTATTTTGCACTGTTGTTTGTTTCAGCTGAAACTTTCTTTCACCTTGGACAAAGAGACCATGATGCCTCAAGGCTGCTACATCTACCAGTACAGAGATAGTAACAAGTCGGTAACACTCTGTATTTCTATTTTCTCTGGATTTTTCAGGATACCTAAACATTTTTTTTATGTGTACATTGTTTCTATTCCCTAGATTGGTCGAGGAGTTCATGCTGTTAGCTAACATCGCCACAGCCCACCACATTCACCGCCGCTTTCCTGAGCTGGCATTGCTCAGACGTCACCCTCCGCCAAAGGCCAAGATGGTGGATGAGCTGCAGGAGCTGTGTGACCAGCTGGGCATCGACATCGACCTGTCCTCTGCAGGAGCGTTGCATGTCAGTACTTTTGACAAACTGCAGCTTTAAAGCCCTTATGCTTCTGTGTTGAACTGACGGTCTCTACGCCGTCGTGAGCGCTCTGCGTCCGTAGCTCCTCTGTTTCTTTTTTTCTGGTTGTCTGTGTTTTTCTTTGTTTACTTCAAGTTATAACAGCTGAAAGTGAGCAGATCTTGTTACCGCAGCAACTCCAAGAAGATCAATATTTTCTGGTCTCAGACCGAGAAGTGCTGCGCGGAGAGCGGTTGTTCTGTGGTTTTTCTTTGTTTACTTCAAGTCATAGCAACTGAAAGTGAGCAGATCTTGTTACCGCAATCAAAAATCACCTTTTGGTCGGTTCCAGTTTCTCAGCAAATACAGAAGTCCTTGTGTGACGCTCATCTTAATGTCAATAGTTTGGGTTTTTTTCCGATTGTGCAGATCTCACCCTCACTCACACCTGACACTCATGTATTGAACGTCTCTTCTAATCAGTCTGTTGTGAAAGTGAAAACTCATAGTAATTCATTCATCACTGAAATCTCCTCATGTTGTATTTTTTCCAACACCCAGAAAAGTCTCCACACTGCTCTTGGTAATGATGAATACTCCACAGCGAGGAAAGAGGTCCTCACTCACATGTGCTCCAGACCGATGCAGGTTAGACTGATGGCAGCATCCATCTTCAGAGAAAACATTTCACATTTCTCATTCACAAAGTTTTTAAATCGGCACTATATGAATGAATTCTGATTGACTTGTTTCATAATATACATTTATACTGTAGATGAAGGATTGCTTCCTGTATTTATTCTGTATTGTTGTTTTTTTTCCTAGATGGCCTTGTACTTTTGCACAGGCATACTGAAGGACCAGCAGTTTTATAAGCACTACGCCCTCAACGTTCCTCTGTACACTCACTTTACGTCCCCCATTAGACGCTACGCTGACATCATCGTGCACCGGCTACTTGCCTGGTCACTGAGTATGTACCTTCATGAGCAAAGTGGTCCAATCTATTTGTGCTGTGACATTTGCTTCTCGTATAGATGTAGACAAAAGTCAAAAGTCTCGATTAGATTCGGTGTTAAAAGTCTTTTTCTTTCTCTTTTTGTTCACATGCAGGTTGTGGCCCTAAGTTACAGCTGTCAACAGAGGCAGTGCAGAAACAGGCGTCCCACTGTAACGACAAGAAGACTGTGTCCAAGAGAGTGCAGGAGCTCAGCTCTGAGCTGTTTTTCGGGGTGTTAGTGAAGGTGGGTTACAGCATGGATGCGTTCGGACCTCCTGGGTTCTTATTTGTGTTTTGATACATTTCTCAGATAAAGGATTAAATCTTTATGATAGTTCCTGGTCCAGATAAAACACTTACTGCATCTATGTAGGATAATAGCAGCACTGTGCTCTACCCAGGTCAAACACAGTGATAATGGAATGTTCTTCAAACGCCATGCAAGCAGCTCTCGTTATGTATCAGTAGAGTTTTATTACAGCATGTGACACAGAAACAAAAATACTCTTGATGAGCTGGATGTCCAAAGCAAAATGAATTCCGAGGTCTACTGTGTGCTCAATAGGACTGCGGCCCCCTGGACTCGGAGGCCATGGTGATGGGGGTGTTGGACCAGTCGTTTGATGTGCTGGTTCTCAGATACGGAGTACAGAAACGCATCTACTGCAAGGTCAGAGACAACAAACGTCCTTTACAGCAAACTTCTGGAGCTTTCACAAACCCGTGTTTTTCTCATTTTCCATCCACGTCTTTGTTCTGTCCTTCAGTCTGTCGTGGATTTGGCCTCGTTCCACCATCGTAAGGTGGGGAAGAAGTCAGAGCTGACTCTGGTCTGGATACCGGAGCACCCAGAGGACGCTCCTGTCGAACAGGTGATACTTGTTTCTGGTCCATCCTGCCAGGACGTGGTGAGAGGTTCATTTCCTCTGATTAGTACAACGTGTACAATGTAAACAAGGGTTAGATGTGAGCAAAGAATATAAACTACCCCCAATTCCACACTTCATCAATTTTATCAGTGTTTTATTGTAGCTGTTAAGTTTGACACGCTAGATTTGGTCAGAAGTGGTCGAGAATGTGTTCGACTGAGCAGTTTCACACCTTGTGTTGTAAAAATGTATTCTTTTTCTCCAGGTCATTTCCGTCTTCACTCTAGTGGAGGTGCAGCTCCAAGCTGACGGCGCTCCCTTGAAATACAGCGCAGTGCTGAAGAGACCCAAGGACAACACATCCTGAGTTTGTTGTTGTTTTTTCATCCGTGATATGGACGTGTAAAGGTAGTTTAGAAGGACTTTAATCCCAGTTCCTGCTTTTTCTTCGAAGGCCAAGTCCAGTAGTTTTACATGTGTTAGCTAACGTGCACGCTTAAAACTGCCAAATGCATCTGCACCTTTTCTGTCAAACCAAGACAAAAACATTCACAGAGAAAATGTGACGGCAGACACAAAGCATGTGACTTTCAGTCTACTCTGACTACCGGGTGAAGTTTATTTTGATATTGTAATTCAGTGATTTTAGACAAATGATTCACGTTGGTCATTGACATTAATTTATTCATGTGATTAGTTCAGTGTAAAATGGACGTGCGCGCTGACTTTTTAACCGTTTTCAGTTGTATAGCAAAGATGAAGAAGAAACCCTGCTGAGTTTGCAGCACTAGTGTGTTTGTCTTGTTCTGTCATGGCCATAAACGGAACTAGTTTAGTCACAGTCAAGCAGTAGCAGTGATAACTGGAATAATAACCGCCTCTACTACATCAGTGTTACAGATGGTGTGGTGCAGCATAATGCCTACCTCATGTGTACTGTTTTCTTTTTTTAGATCATAGTTTTTATGTTTAATGCTTTGTTTAGCGTGTGTGTGTGTGTGTGTGTGTGTGTGTGTGTGTGTCAGACCAAAGTGTCAAACTTGATCTTCTCCTGGTTTTTAATACAACACATGGAATAACTTGAATGTAAATTTCTGCTGAAACATGCGTGGTGGCCTTTCTGTAAGTTCTTCACCAATGTGATGTTGGCAAATGTGCTTCCAGCTTGTGTTTTTTATGAGCAGGTTTGTTCTGTGCAGGTCTCGGTATCATTTTGACTTCTAGCCTTAATTTAAAACACGTGAATCAAAGGTAAGAATTGGTGGTGCATATTTCACCTCCCCCGATTTTAGTTCCTCTGTCATATAACGTCAAACTATTAGCTGCAGTATCTGTTAATGCTTTTTTGTTTTAATCCTTGTCTGAGAAAAACACCAGCTAATGCATTTTTGTTTAGGTTTTCCTGGACAAACATTTTGTGACATGAGCTTTAAATGTGTTTACTTCGCAAACAACGGGACAAGCATAGAACATTTTTGTTTTGTCTGTTTAACTTTAGTCAAAAGAAAATGGAAGTTTGATTTCTCATTTTCTTTTGTGCTGTCGTCATCGCATGTTGCCAATCCCTAGTGCTGCTAACATACTGAGTGTTCTATAGCTGCCTTTGTCTCAGCGTAAATAAAAACGGGCTGAAATCCCTTGAAGAAGTTGGGTTTTTATTCCTATAACTACTGACTGTGTCAATGAGGTGCGATCACATCAGGGAGGTCCAGACGTCCACATGAAGTGTATTTGTCACTGTCCTCCGTTGTTTGATTTTTGTCACACATCTGCACAATCTTTGCTCTCATTTGGCAGGGAGGGTTTGACTACATCAACCATAAACCAACAGCATAATCTACAATATCAACTGATACCACTGTATAATCCACACCCCTGGAATGATACTGCCTCTGTCATATATTCTCTAGATTACTAACTGCAGTCGAGATTTGAGTCAGAAATGTTTCCATGCTGAGTAGTTTCCATCTTAAGATATAACTACCAACAGCTTCCAGTATTGGCAGCCACATTACTGCTTCACACTACAAAGTATTTCCTTGTTTGTTTGATAACTGTTACAATGATTGATGTGTATGTGTGGAACATAAAGATAATCCTCGTATCCACCATCATAAATGGAAACATTTTATCACCACCACACCTGTTTACACTTAACCTGCACAAACAAAGCGACGGACATTTTCCCTTGAATCTGCTGTTCAGGTTGCACTGCATCATCTTTTAACATCGACGGTTACAGTAACGCAGACTCATTTATCTACTATGGGCACGAAATTGAATCACGCAAACTCATTTACAGAGTGTGAGAAGGCAACAGGTGTTCAGAGGTAACCCACCTGTGGAGTCTCATAAGAGGCACAGCGTCTACTCCCAGTTCTATCTCATTTACATCTTTATTGCAGTTGGGGCAGTGAGTGGGTCCAAAGGCTGCATATAAACTCACTGGCCCCTTTCAGTCTATGGCACGGTCATATATGTAAACTGTTTGATAACTGTGACGTATTATTGTGAACCTATCTTGGGTGGGTGGTTTCCAGCTGCAGGAGCGAGCATCACAGAATTAGATTTATGAACTTCTGCCTACATAGCCACAAGCACCTCTTCGTCCGTCTGTCAGTTCAAAGTCTAAGTGCCATAAAGTCAATCTGTCACTCATGCGAGCCTCGTCACACTGGGACGGACTGAAGACGAGGGACAGAGCAGCTCTGCGTCACATGGACTTAAAGAAGATCACAGACACAGGTTCTTTTTCTCACCTGTGACGGAGGTTCTGGACACAGCAGTGAGACGCTTTATTTATTGCTCGTGGACATCTTCTCATTGCTTTTCTCTTGAAGCCAGCAAAAGTGTAAAACGTGTAGGGCTGGTGAGCTACAAGTGAAGCTGCTCTCGTGGTTTGTATTTCTTTGTTTAGGAAGTCAGACATTAGCAGTTGGCGATGCTGAGGAAGGTAAGGCTGAAAAAACAATCTGTTTTATTTATCACTCAGTTTATCTGAATACAGTGATGACGATAGCTCGACATAAATTCAACAGCATGACGGAATTGATTTTTTTACTGACATTATTTCACACTGTGGCGCGTTCAGGAGGAGTGGGTGTGGGTTGACTCAGACATTGGAGTGCCCATCGGGGCCCGGGTCAAAGTAACACCATCAGGCCAGCGGTCACTGGTGGATGATGAGGGAAAGGTAAACAGACGCATCAACAAGACATCTTTAAAACAGCAGACACATCTAAAAAATCCCTCTTCGCCTTGACAGGAGCAGATTGTCTCTCCGGAGCAGGAGGCCTCGCTCCGGATCATGCATCCGACATCAGTGGAGGGAGTGG
The DNA here is from genome assembly GCA_901007665.1 of Aeoliscus strigatus. Taxonomy (NCBI): domain Eukaryota; kingdom Metazoa; phylum Chordata; class Actinopteri; order Syngnathiformes; family Centriscidae; genus Aeoliscus; species Aeoliscus strigatus. Next base: position 287,108 of record CAAKHB010002226.1, read on the forward strand.
ATGACATGATTCAGCTTGGAGACATGACCGAGGCTGGACTCCTGCGCAACCTGCTGATCCGCCACAAACAAGGGATCATCTATGTAAGGCATCAGCACTGGGATTACATCGATAAATTACATTATTTACCATTCCGACGGCAACTCCACTTTTTCAGTTACTCCATCAACAGCAGGTATTTTTACATGGGAACATGTAAAATAAAAAAATTCTTTGACTTTTTAAAATGGCCAGGAGAAGACAACTCCTCTGGATCATCTCACACCAGCAGAACGTTAATAGAGTTGCATGTGTGTGTGTGTGTGTGTGTGTGTGTGTGTGTGTTACGTTTTACCCTCCAGCTGAGACTTCTTCCTTATGGCTCCCCAGAATTTGCAGGTTTCAGTCCAATGAGCAGTCTCTTCGCTGCCAATGTATCACGTTTTTTTTGGGGTGAGTTGACCCTGAATTTGTTTTGTGATCATCACAGACATACATTGGTTCAGTGCTGGTGGCCATGAACCCGTACCAGGTCTTTCCAATATACTCAAGTGACCAGGTGAGACAGTGCATCGTTCCATTTTCAACAGGAACCAATCGGATTGATCCATCATTAACAGAGGTTTCTGTGCTGTCCTCCAGGTGAGGTTGTACCATGGGCGGAAGCTTGGTGAACTCCCTCCACACATCTTTGCCATCGCTGAGTCATGCTACTTTAACATGATGCGTCATCTCAGCAACCACTGCTGCATCATCAGGTCAGGATAAAAGATCCAGGGAGAAAAGCGTGGTGGACTTATCCTAGGACAACTCAGGAGTCAAACCAAGTATCTTTGTTGTCACACACATTGTTGTCGCAGTGGGGAATCTGGAGCAGGGAAGACAGAGAGCACCAAGCTAATGCTGCAGTATTTGGCAGCTGTCAGCGGTGAGATCTCTCAACAGCAGATTGAACAGCAGATCCTGGAGTCCAATGTGATACTTGAAGGTACTGTACTACAGTCACAAAATAAAAAAATAACACAAATATTATACATACTCCTGGCAAATCTTGATTTAAGTTTCCTTTTATTCAACCAGCACGTTTCTTGACTTGAAATGACACAGGCGTCTCCCAGGAGATGATACGACAATGTACAAGAGGAATGATTGTGGAGAAAAATATTTCTCAACCCAAGGTTCAATACCATTGCAAATAGTCCAAGATGTTCTAAAGCATCCTAATTACGGATTTTTGATTATTAAGAAGGATGTGAATAAATCAGAATTTGCCAGGAGTATTAATAATCAGGCTTGACTGTTTATTGAAACACAGCCAGACATGTGCTCTGTCTTAGATAGTCACCAGTTAACACACAAACATATTACTAAACCCTGAGTTAGTTCATCCTGAAATGAATTTCAGAGTTAAACCGAATTCAAACATGAGAAACTTTAAAGACATTAGAGTTTAAGTCATGTAAACACGAGGCACCCTTTCACGTCAAGACTTTTTATTTGCTCAATAAATACGGGCAGATATGAGACACAAACGGTGAGTGTGGACAGAGAGCTAAGGCCTGTTCTGTTGGATGCAGCTTTCGGAAATGCGAAGACAATCCGCAACGACAACTCCAGCCGCTTCGGGAAATATCTGGAGATCTTTTTCAGTAAGAACGGCTCGATCGAAGGCGCTCGCGTGGAGCAGTATCTTCTGGAGAAGTCTCGTGTCTGCCATCAGGTGAGTCCTGCGGTAAATATTCACACCGTGGTGGCAGTGAGGGCGCTGCTGAGCGTCTACCTAACATCGAACATCCGTCGGTACCACCAAGTCATGTCAAGGTTCACTCACCTGTGTGGGCTTGTTTCTGCCCAACGTTTCTTTTTTGAGCTCGTTGTGTGTCAGAATAATCTCTCTTCTTTCTCAGGCCCAGAAGGAGAGAAACTTCCACATGTTTTACTCAATGCTGGCAGGTGTCACAGCGGAGGAGAGGAAACTTCTGAGCCTCCAAGATGCAAAGAAATATAGATTCCTCACTCAGGTATGAGAACAAGCACAGACCACACTTGTTACCTGGAATAGACACTGGACGTAATGGTATTCTGCTGTGCAGTTTCAAGAACTATGTAAAAATGACAACAGCAACCATTTCTAATGAGCCAAAATGATCTCTCCTCGTGTGTTGAAGGGTAATTGTATCACGTGTGAAGGCCGGTGTGATGTCGAGGATTACCAACACATTTGCTCCGCCATGAAAACCCTAATGTTCTCTGAAACTCAACAACTTGAAATTTTCAAACTCCTGGCAGCCATATTACACCTGGGAAATGTCTTCTTCCAGGGTGCGTGCAGTCATCTTATTCATTCAAACACCAGATGTAAAGATACTCTGATGTAAGATAAGACACTCCATGCAAACATTCTTTTATAATATGTTGTAATAGTTTTAACAAAATATATATTATGTATATAAATCTAAAATATATAGTCATATATTATATATTCTATTATCAATGTATATTGTGGATATAAGTATACTAAATATATATTGTGTAAAAATATTTGTATACATAATATAAAAATTTATAATATAAAATTATACCTAATATACTGTATATATTTTTTTTAGAAAATTGTAATTCTTAAAAATCAATCAAATTAAGCACTCCATTTTCACTGAAGTACACATGCAGAATGAACTAAGTTGGCGTATTTATAATTTTCCACCAGCAAACACTCTGAACAACTTGGAAACCAGTGATGTCGGCAAGTCGGAACACCTGAGCGTCGCTGCTTCGTTGTTACAGGTTTGTGTCCCCCTGTCTCCTCTGACCTGTGCGTGGAGCGAGCTGACATGTGCGTCCTCTCTGCAGGTCGAGGTGTCGTCTCTCGTCAACAGTTTGACTCATCGTTCCTTTATGACCAACAGAGAGCGGGTGACCAAGCCGCTGAGCTCCGAACAGGCGTGTGACTGTCGGGACGCCTTTGTCAAGGTGACGACACCGGTTGGGTTCTGGCCCAGGATGTATTTTATAAGGAAGAGTGTCATGCCTGGACACTGTAAACATTAACCTGCATTCTTTCGGATGCTGTGTCCTATGTCTCAGGCGGTCTACAATAAACTGTTCATTTGGATTGTTGACAAAATCAACAGTGTCATCTATCAGAAGCTGGGCATCAACCCCAAGTCTTCCTTCCTGTCCATCGGCCTGCTTGACATATTTGGCTTTGAGAACTTCCACACAAACAGGTTCTTGCGGTTTCTCTGTGTGTCCTTCATCCTGAATGTATTTGCCCATCACAGATTTAACACAGCCAAACATTATTTTACAGTTTTGAGCAACTGTGCATAAACTTTGCCAATGAGAAGTTGCAACAGTTCTTCGTGGGTCACATCTTCAAGCTTGAGCAGAAGGAGTACCTGAAGGAAGACGTCGTGTGGAACGGCATCACGTTTAGTGACAACCAGAGCGTCTTGGACCTTCTGGCTGGGAAACCCTGTAACCTGCTCGCTCTGATTGACGAGGAAAGCCATTTCCCGAAGGTGCTGTTCTACCTGTCGGACATTAGGTTCATGCTTGAATCATTATTTGAAGGCTTTCATCGAAATGTTTTGATTTGGAACTAACAGGGCTCAGATGTCACAATGCTGAACAAGCTGAATCAGCACCACGAGAGAAACAAGATCTACATCTCCCCCAGGAGTGAACATGACACAGATTTTGCTATCTGCCACTTCGCAGGCACAGTGTACTACGACTCCAAAGGTACACAAACAAATCACCGTCAGTACAGATTGATCGGTCATTCTTCTGTTGTTTCTGTCGCTAAGGGTTCCTGGAGAAGAACCGAGATGCTGTCAGCTCTGACATCTTCAAGATGGTCAATACGTCCACCAACAAGCTGCTTCGACAGATTTTCCAGACAGAGCTTTCAGTCAAAGGAGTGAAGATCACAAACAACAGCAAGGTTGTCATGACACCCAGGAGCTCTGTACGGGTATGAACACTTCATGTCATGCAGTGGTTTACAGTTTCGTACGGCAGATGAAACCATGGCATGTTTTTTCATCTGTCGTCCATGCAGGGGCACACTGACAACCGTAAACAGGTGCAGACTCTGAGCAGTCAGTTCCGTCAGTCTCTGGACTCCCTCATGAAGACTCTGTCCGTCTGCAGGCCGTACTTCATCCGCTGCTTCAAACCCAACGACGACAAGTCGTCACAGGTGAATCACGCAACCCGCTACGACACAAACGCACGTGTTGTACGAGCAACTTGTTTGAAACCTTTTCTAATGGAGATAATAATAGTAAACCATATTTATAGAGCACGTTTTGAATGTGGACAGTTGAAATCAGTAAGAGGAAGAAAAGAAAAGAAATGAAGACAAATGAAAAGTATAATTTATGATGGAAAAACTAAAAATACAGAGTTTGTGAGTCTTATTTCCAAAGTCCGGCGCCCTGATGGCAAAAGCCCGGTCACGTTTGGCTTTGGAACGACCAGTAGGATCTGAGGTGGTGACTGTCAGCAGATCTTCTACGTAGCTTGGGGCCAGGTCCAGATGAGTGTCAGCAGATGAACACATCTCACACTTCAGTTGGAGGTCCATTGTTCTGCATCTGTTTTGCTTCTTTTCAGCTCCAGACAACAAACGTTCAGTTCAGTAGCAGTGTTCTTCTAACCCCTGCTACCATCTCTTTTTGTATAGTAAACTCTGACAGTTTGGGCCATAAAGTAGTTCAGCAAATCTCCTAACAAATAAACATTTCTCTTACGACACTATCATTTATGCTATTTACATAAAGGTCAGACTTACACTTGCTTTATTGTCATTTTGCACGCACGCGGTTACATTACATCAATTGACTCAAGGTCAGGAGTTCCCTGTAGCGATAACAACATCAATAAAAGGAGCTGACGTCTTCTGCTGTTGTAAAATCCTTTTTCCCTGTAGGTTTTCGACCGGGAGCTGTGTATGCGTCAGCTGAGATACTCTGGCATGATGGACACAATCCGCATCCGAAAGCTGGGCTATCCCATCCGCCACACCTTTGAGGAGTTCCTCAAGCGCTACAGGCTGCTCTTGAAGACAGCTGATTGTGACCCCCGAAAGGTTAGTGAGGCAGCTGACCGCTTTGTTTACCGAACTGACTGACAATCACGTACAGTTGGGGATTTACTATACAACATTTTCTGAATATTGTAAACAATGGGCAGTATTTCAGGGAAATATTCACCTTCCTCCTAATAACTGTGACCTTAACTGTACATGGTGGTGGTGGGATGGATCTACCAAATGAATGTTCTCTCCAGGAGAAAGCTGCTGCCTGTTGCCAGGCCATCTGCAAGACAGCGATTACAGGAGCCGACGGCTGGAAAATAGGCAGGACCAAGATTTTTCTAAAGGTGCTTTTCATTTAAAACATGACAATAAACTGTGCACAGCAGTTGTTTACTGCTGCGCTCATCAGCTGGTATGCTGACTTGCATTTAAGCACTGGTTGTCGTTGTGGAAGCTGTGTGGGTTCATCCTCTCTCCTCGTGTTTCAGGATGCTCATGATGCTGTGCTGGAACGACTGAGGGAACTAGAACTCAGACGCTCAGCTTCTATAATCCAGAGGACCCTGCTAGCACACAAGGACAGGTGAAACTTCTCCACGCAGCAACACTCCGTCTGTGTGTGTAACCACGCTGTACCACAAACAGGATGACATATCACTTTGCCTGTGTTCATAGAAAGGACTTTCTTCAGAAGCGGAGGGCAGCGGTGGTGTTGCAGAGGCACTGGAGAGACTACAGGGAGGGCAAATGGCAAGAAAAGGTCTGATGCTCATGTACCTTCCTCTAGAATGAACATAACGCTCCTGCTGGGTTAATTAACAGCCTCTTTAACTCCCCTCTCAAACTATCGGTCTTCCCTGGCCAAGATGTGAACATTGTCATCCTCTAAGTAGAGGTTTCCTCAGATTCCCCAGTGTACAGGTCAGTGCACCGCTCCGCGCACTGGACAGCGACCACAACATTGTCCAACTTGTGCCGGGCTGTTTCGTCCGTGAGTTGAAGAGGTTTCTGTCTCAGGGTGTTGCTGGGTTTAAAGTGTACACGGATGCCGTGTTTATTAAAAATACACTGGAGACGTATGGGACGACAGTGTTCTTCCTCTTGGTGCCTACGAATTAACCCAGCAAGATACCATGACCTGGATGACTGAGAACCTTCACCGACATGGTTACCTCACGCTCACAGAACAGACGAGGCTTATCTTATTACCTCTGTTCACACTCACTCCAAATAGCTCCTGCACGGTTTCGAACGCCTCACGTCCAGGATCCGCAGTCGGGAACTCGAGTCACAATACCAGAGACAGCGAGCAGCAGCACTCACCTTACAGAGCCACGTATGTACAGAAGACAAACAAAACGTCCACAGTGTCAACACACACTGATTGACTTTGATACTCCAACTGCAGGTGCGAGGCTACCTGGTGAGGAAAGACTTGAAGAAAAAGAGAGAGGCGGCCATACTGCTGCAGTGGTCCACCAGAGGAGTCCTGGACAGAAGAGTGACTCAGCAACAAATGAGAAATAACGTACGCTGACGATAAGAGACAGACGCGGTGAGAGAGAAATGGGCAATATTCATCTCACACCATTCCCCCCATTCACACAGCAGGAGGAGGAGAGGAAGGAACAGGAGGAGGAGGAAGAGTGGATGGAAGAAAAGAAGGGAAAGGAAGAGAGGGAGGAGGAGGAGTGGATGGAAGAGAGGAAGGGAAAGGAAGAGAGGGAGGAGGAGGAGTGGATGGAAGAGAGGAAGGGAAAGGAAGAGAGGGAGGAGGAGGAGTGGATGGAAGAGAGGAAGGGAAAGGAAGAGAGGGAGGAGGAAGAGTGGAATGCAAATGAAGAGGAGGAGGAAGAAGAGGAGGACGACCAAGATCTCCTTTCCTTGGAGCTTCAGCAGCGCCTAGAAGAAGTTGTTGCTCAGGCCCAGCAGGCCGACACACAGTCGATCACAGAACGGGACAGAGGGGACGTCCAGCCCAGAGCTGCTACGAAGGAGGCAGAAGAAGACTCCGATGAGGATGAGGTCAGTCCGTCACTTGTTTTTCTCCAGTGAACTTGTCCTGATGATTCACACCTCCCTGTGTGTCATCTATGAAAGTTGTTTCGACTGCCAAACTGTTGCAGAAGATGCCAGATCGGAAATCTGAACACAACCTTCCAGTTTTCCTGATAACATCACCAGAGGAGGAAGAGGAGGAAGAGGACTATGACGAGTCTGACGACTGCAGCGGAGACCTTTCATTCCAGAGCTTCAGCTCCCACCACTTCCAGGGCAACGCCAGTCACACACACATCAGCCACCGCCTCAAACAGCCTCTTCTGCCTCACGATGATGAAGGTGACACTCTGGTGAGTGGGCAGGTGGCTGACACATCACCTCCTGGTAGGGGCTTGTTCACGTCTCCTCTCCATCTTGTGCAGGCGTGTCTGACTGTTTGGTGGATTATCCTGCGTTTCATGGAGGACCTACCAGAGCCCAGATCTCAGGACAGATTGTCTCCAGCATCCAGCCCTCTTCCCCATCAGCTCCCTCACAGACAGGGCAGGAGGCTCAGCGCCCTGGTCGGACTTGACCAGGTAACGCTGTTAAACCCGCAAGACGGCCAGAAAACCATTTGACCCCTTCTAATGGATTTATTTTTTATTATACAAATATTAAGTATATACATATACATACATATATACATAGATTTATAAGGGGCTGATGCCCGTGCTGCCATTTGCAGAATGACCTCCTTGAAGACGTGTGTCCGTTGTTGCACTGTAAACCGTGTTTATATAAATCATTTGATAAAAAAACTTCTGAAATGAACCCTCCCTGCTAAAAAGTAAACATGCACACAGTTCTTCCTGTTGCCTCTCACTGCTGCTTCTTTTCTCAACAGAAAATACTGAGGAAGAACAAGAAAAGGACTGGAAACAGAAGAGCCTCTGCTATTCCTGAGGAGGTTGGTCTGTGTGCCTCGTAAAAGTGTGTGTTCATCCACTGTGTGTGTGTGTGTGTGTGTGTGTGTGTGTGTGTGTGTGTGTGTGTGTGTGTGTGTGTGTGTGTGTGTGCGTGTGTGTGTGTGAGTGTGTGTGTGAGTGTGTGAGAGA
>CAAKHB010002226.1:295251-330373 GCA_901007665.1 Aeoliscus strigatus
GCACCAACACTGGTTATTTCTATTTCCATCTCCAGGCAGAGCAAATAACAGAGGACAATGAGGACATTTTGATTGGAGAGGGTCCCACACTGGACCGGCCTCTGTCGTCCATGGAGAAACTGCACATTATTGTTGGATATGCCCTCACGAGAAGAGGCATAAGGTGCAAAATTTTGCGATTAGAGAGAAATTTAAGAGAGACATTTCATACATGTTGTTTATGTTTCTCTTCCTGCGTAGAGATGAGATCTACTGTCAGATCTGTAAGCAGCTGGTGGAGAATAAGAACAGAAAGAGCTGTATGCGAGGATGGACCCTTCTCTCCATCTGTCTGGGGATGTTCCCCCCAACAGACGTCTTCATGAAGGTCCGTTTGTGGCAGTTCCGCCTTTCTGCAAAGAAATACTGTCAACATGGGCAAGACGTTATGTGTCAACTGCTCCCTCCTTAGCAATGTTTTATTTAGTAGGCTTTTATCTTAACGTGTCTATTGCATAGTTTGGATTTTAATTCTTGCCCCAACAGGAGCAGTGTTCCTTATTTTTTATACAACCTGTTGTATAAAGCTGTTACGGGTAATGTGGATAAACGTGTCATATGCAAATTTACCTGGGTTGTTTGCACATAACATGAAAACACTGGTAGTTTGCAAACAACCCATCATTCCAGGTAGTATGGGTTAGGGTTAGTGGTAGCAAACAGATTGTCATGTCATAGCCACGTAATTTCGGGAATTTACCTCGTGTTTTTAGCTGGCTACTGTAGGTAGCTAGGTTTGATCATGTTAATAGCGTTAGCTAGCTAGGTGTAGTAGTTTTGCACATTACCCAAAAACATGAGTGGATTGCAAAGAACTCGTCCTTACGGGTTCTTTCATTTGCATATTACCCGTTTTGTCACATTACCTGTAACAATGACAATAATTGACTTCTACTCTAATTCCATATGCTGATTATTGCATTATAAAGATGATAATGTCTGTTTTCAGTAACAAATGCCTTATAGTGCAGCGAGTTAATCTAATATGACAATTGCGTTAGAGTTCTGACATATTTTGACACACGTGTTGTGTTCTGCTCTGGCCAACAGTATCTGGAGAACTTTGTACGCAGAGGGCCAAGCGGCTATGGTGCATATTGCAGTGAACGCCTGCGTCGCGTTAAAGCAAATGGAGAAAGGAAAGAGCTGCCATGCTGGATGGAATTTGAGGTAGAAAAAACACTGAATTTGGCTTTTTTCACATATTTTCTGTTAAAATTGAAATGATGAGCATCGTTTCCGTCTTCCTGTGTCCCACCGACAGGCGGCCCAGTCCAAGGAGCCCATTGATGTGAGTGTGAATCTGATGGATGACAGTAATGTCAGTTTGCACCTGGACTCATCCTCCACTGCTGCTGAAGTCTGCAAGGCTGTTGCCGACAAGATGGAACTTCAAGACACCTTTGGTTTCTCCCTTTACATCCAACTCTATGATAAAGTGAGCTTTAGATCTCCACGTTTAGACCTAATATGAATAATTTACAGCTCACTTACAGCACTGGACACATCGTTTCATCCGTCCTAATCACATGAATGCAGTTTTAAAATTACATGAAAACTCATCTCCAGAGGGATACAGCACTTCAATTCCTTTGGCCTTTATTACTCCAGATGTGGTCTCTGGGCAGCGGTGGGAATCACGTGATGGACGGCGTGTCTCAGTGCGAGCAGGAAATCAGGAGGCAGGGCCGGGAGGAGAGCCAACGCTCCTGGAGACTCTCTTTCCGTAAAGAACTGTTCACACCGTGGCACGACTGCACCGCAGACCTGATCAGCACAGAGCTCATCTACCAGCAGGTCATCAAAGGGATCAAGTCAGAAGAGTACACCACAGAGAAGGTGGGGCCCTCAGCACGCACAACGTGACGCCATTGTCATGAATCGGAAGTGTGTGTCACACAACGACAAAAACTGATTTTACAATCCTGATCAGTTTTGTCTGCGTCAAACTGCATTTGCAGCTCAGAAGTCAGAACCCTTCAACAGATTCCTGGATCCAGATGGTTCCAGAACACCACCAGCATGTAATCATCTGGTCCTGGTCCCATCATCACCATTTCCTTAACATTTCATTTAAGGCTATTAATATTTTCCTCAAGTTATTTTGCTAACAGACATACAGACAAACAAACGCCCGAGAAAACATAATGTCCTTGGCGGAGGTAAAAATGGTTTGTGGCTCTGAAAACGCTCCTAAACTGTGACTGATGAAAACCTTCAAGTTCCCAGACACAACAAACGTTTTGCAACTCTTTTAGGAGGATGAGTACGTCCAGCTAGCAGCCAAGCACTATTACATCCAGTTTGGTTCTACATATAGTAAGGAGAACGTGCAGAATGTGGTTGAGGACTGCATCTCTACAAAGCTTATTGAGAACAAATCCATGGCCAGATGGGTCCAACTCATCAGCTCCGCGCTCCCACAGGTAGGACGTCTCATTTCGGTGGGTCCAGATGACATCCTCAGTGACAATTGCTAATTTGTCACATTCTGATCAACAGGGTCGTCCCACCAATGGGACGAAGAGCAGGGAGAAGATCAAGGGAGAACTCGTGGACAGCGCTCGAGAGGAATGGCCTCTCTATTTCTCCAAGTTTTACGAAGTGACAATGCTGTCAGGTCTGACATACGTCATACATATTTACATAAAGCAGCTGCTGAACCTATTCCAAACTGAACATTCTGCAGCTGAAACACGTTTCTCACATCATCCTCGTGTCTATTGACAGGTCCACAGTTGTCCAGAAGCAGATTTGTTGCAGCTGTGAACTGGAGGGGTATCTTCTTCATGGATGGACGAGACAAGAAACTCCTAGAGCTTTCCTACCTGGAAGTAAACGAAGTCAAAACACTGAGGTACAGAACATTTTCTGAAACGTCTCTGCTAGAATGATCATTTCTTCCAATGCACATGGAACTGTGTCTTGAAATGCACATAAAACTCTTTACCTTCTTATCTCATTTAGTGATTTGCAGTCAGTGTGTTTAGCTACAGTTCATGGGGAGTTTGTCCTGAGGTGTGGCGAAGCTAATGCTATGGCCTCCCTCATCGAGGACAACCTGCGCGGACTGAAAGCGCGGTCTGTGTTTGCGCTGGCCCAGCAGGACGCAGGTAAAGCAGGTACGTATCTGTAGCACCTGGGGTACAGACTAACACGTGCATACGTAAAGCAATCCAGTGAATAAACATCACACAAGAATGACCCTTGACGAATCAGCATTTGATTAGTTTGATGCATTAATTTGAAAATAAAAGGGTGTTTAATGGACAAGATTCATTAACAACAGAACATGATTCTCTCTCTCCGCAACATTAGTCACTGGAATGTGAAAGGGTGAATTGCTCAACCTTTTTCTCGAATGAATGGACGGAATTATTATACACAACTGGGTTTTGTCTTGTGTTCTGGAAAAGATGAAAGATATGTATTAAGCCTTAAATAATTGTTGATCGTTCCATTAAGACTACACTTTTTTTCTCTTCCACTTTTGTAACTGAAAAGTGTTCTGAATAACAGTTCAAAGAGTGTCTATGTTTTTGATCAGTGTACATTTGTTGCTCCCCCTTCAGATGACCCCACGTTCCTGGTTTGTAAACGAGGGGACCTCCTGCTGGTAGAGAAGTGTCCATTGTACTCCCCCAGTAAGAGCTACATTGAAGCAACAAACCAGCGCACGAACAGCGCTGGTACCATACATAAGGACGTGCTGCAGTTTCTGCCGACTCTCAGCAGGCCTCCTGATGAAATCCTGGTACAGTTCCTTTTTGAATTCATGCATTTATGAAGCTTTTTTAAAAAGAAATAGATGATAGGTTTGGAGTCTTATGTCTCGTGTGCTAAATGAAGAGAATACATCCCAACCAAGAGTCAGTTCAATGCAGCGTCACATCGACAGTGCATCGTGTGGCTCCCTCCTATGGTGACAAAGATGAACTGCATCTGACCCATCAGGTGCTGCTCAGTTCAGGCCAGAGGAAACCTACACTCATGCAAAGCCTCCCACAGAGAGACGAAACAGTTGCTCCTGTCTCTTTAAAAGAGTTTGCACGTGAGAACTTCAGGTAAAAACCCTCAGACACGGCTACATATGAAGCAATAATTATCACATCGAGAGTTCAAGCACAAATGCATTTGTATGGATGCCAAGTTGTTGAAAATTCACACAGCAATATGTCCAGCAATGTCCAACCTGCTCACACCTTCCTGTTTCAGGCCTCTGGGTAAAGACAGACTGTGGGTTTGTTCCAGAGAACCCCTCAAACAACCACTGATGAAGAACCTGCTCCACAGTTCTGACCTCAGCTACCTCGCCTGCAACGCTTTCACTGATATCCTGTCCTTAGAACAAAGTACCGCTGCGAATGAATTTGAGTTTTACTCACATCAGATCAGCATCTAAGAACACCGCAGTACTTCAGCTGTAACAAAGAGATGTTTTTCTTTCTTGGTTTCAAGTATTCATCCAACCCTGTGTCTAGTTCGAGTGAGTCCTTGACCTCAGTTGCCACCTATTCTGAAGTACATGGGTGATTACCCAATCAAAAATGCTCGCAATCCGGTCGAGCTCACTGACCAGATCTTCGGATCTGCCACCCAACACCAAGATCTGCGGGACGAGATCTACTGCCAGATTATGAGACAGATGACTAACAACAGTAACAGGTGGCTCTCCGAGTGTGTGTGGAGTTATATGTTTGAACAAGTTCACCAAAAAACTGCACATGCTAACATCTCCTGTCACTTGCTCGCTCTCAGGTTGAGCCTGTCACGTGGCTGGCAGCTGATGTGGTTGTGTTCAGGCTTGTTCCCGCCCAGCCAGAATTTGATCAGACATACTCTGCGTTTCCTGGAGTCGCGGCCCAGAGAACCGCTGTCTGCAGGATGTGTGCAGAGGTTGCAGGGGTTCTACAGGTCAGACTGCAGATAGAAATAACAGCTCACTGGCAGTCACCATGCATGACACGATAATAGTAGTTCTGTTTACTGCATCTGTATGAAGGTAATAACGACGGCATGAAACTGAATTGTGATAATCAGATAATAAAATGTATGTATGTTTTTATGTCTTATTTAAGTCATTCTGTTGAAATTCAAGTAACCAGCAGTAATGGGCTGACATTTGTGTTGAATGTGTAACATATCTCTTACAAGAATACTAGTCGACAGCATGTGTCTCGTATGCACTCCTCAGGAAGGAGCCCAGGAAACTTCCTCCCCATCTGGTCGAAGTAGATGCCATCCAACAGAACAGCACCCAGATTTTCCATAAAGTTCACTTCCCAAACGACACAAATGATGTAAGTGAGAACACTCTGCTCTGTACACATGTATCCCAGTCTGTATCCCCGTCATGAATCACCACCATTGCTTCTTGGGCTGTAACTGCTTCTCATCTTTCACTCATTTTGTCTAGAAATTAGCTTCCGGTGTCTGGTATTGGTCACTGAGTTGTGCTTAGTAGCCGTCCAGTATGTAAGCAAACAAAAAAATGGCAGATAACATAATAACATAAGTGAAAACTGCATTTACCTTTTACAGATATTTGAAGTAACATCAACAACCACCATTAAAGATCTTTGCTGCAGTGTTGCTTCTCAGCTCAAACTGAGCTCAGCTGAGGGATACGGCCTCTATCTGAAAACACCATCTAAGGTGGGCTGATATACCTGCAGACTGGATGAGCCAGCAATTGTTCTTAAGCAAGACCACATCGTTATCTTGATGGAATGTCCATGGAAAGTATATTTAAAATCTGCTTGACACATTTAAATTTTCTATTTTTACTTCAGATCCTGAGCTTGAATGAACAGAACTATTTCTTTGACAGTTTAAGGGAGACGTCAGATTTTCCTAAGAAAATAAAAAGAATAAGAGAAGGTAAACAGTCATACTGGTCCCTTCATGTTATATTATCCTCTGAATATTTGTTGTGAATATTTGTCTTTTACCAGGGAACACAGCCAACATGCCCTACTTAGTGATCTTCAAGAGGAAGCTGTGGTTCAATGTAAACCCAGGGAAAGACCTGGTTGCAGACCTCAACTTTCATTTCCCACAGGTATCCAAAAGAGAAGCTTGGTTTTGCTCCTTTTCTGAACATGTGTAATCATCCTGACACAGTTACTCTGGTCGGCCTCCATGTAGGAACTACCCAAATACCTGCGAGGATACCACAACTGCACCAAGGAGGACATGATCCACCTGGCTGGTTTGCTTTTCAGAGTCACCGTCGATTCAGACAGGTCACAGTTTGTCATGATCCCCAAGATGTTGAGTGAGCTGGTTCCTGCTGACCAGATAAAAATCATGCTCCCTGAAGAATGGAAGAAGGTAAAGAGTGTACGTTTGGATGTGGGACATCAGTAGAGAGACACCGTGTTTGTTTTTCTGCTTTCAGCACATCATCGCCTCTTACAACAAGCAGAGCGGCATCACAGTGCAGGAGGCCAAGATCTCCTTCTTGCGAGCTATTTCAAGCTGGCCAACCTTTGGCTGTGCCTTCTTTGAAGTTAAGGTACGTTGTCAGAACATGCTGTCAGTCACCAACAGGACCAAACCCACACACATCACCAACACCGCCTCCAAGACAACTGGTCTCCCCAGACCCAAACTGTCAGAGGTCAACAATAAGACCAATAAACGTAGGACCTCACTCCACTGATACCTGTCCTCACTACCCTCCGGACACGTGACTCTAAAAGGTAGAAAGGCCTGATCGCCACCCACCAGGCCACACTGAAGATGGTCTGTGACGAAACGTATGTTTTTGTTATTTGTCTGTACATATGTGTTGTCTGTTCTTTGTCCAGTGTAGGTTTTTAGTTTGACTATAACCCACTTAGGGTCCATATATAAATGGTACATATCATACATACATACAGTAAATGCCAGTGCAGAGTAATTCACAGACTCAAAACAGAACATGACATAAATAGTGAATATTTAGTCACAGTTATCCACCCATGCCCTGTTCATATGACACTGTTTCTGTCATATCTTCAATCCATTTTTTAGAATCTGGTGGGGATGTACTTGATGATGATTTCCATTTTTCCCATTTTTTACAGCAAACATGTGAATCTAGCTTCCCAAGCACAGTTGTGATTGCCATCAACAAGCAGGGTGTGAGCTTAATAAATCCCAAGACAAAGGTATGCACATTCATCTTTATAGATATTGATATGAACCTTTATGTATAATCTTGTCCTAAATTCTTTACGCAGTTCATTAATAACATATCTCTTTCAGGAGCTTCTGGTCATGTATCCGTTCAGCCGTATCACAGAGTACTACAGCAAAGGCAGCCACTTCTACGTGACGATCGGTGGCTTGGTGAGAGGCAACACCTTTGTCTGTGAAACCTCCCAGGTGGGTGTCTGCCTGTCTGTCTGTACATGTTCATTGCCTGACAGTGACTGCAAAAATGGTGCTCACAACTTTATTATCTCATTCTGTTGTTAGGGTTACACAATGGAGGACCTTCTCAGATCGTACATCACCATGTACGAGACGCAGAGACAGGCCTTCCGATCGACAAACCACATGTTTTTCTGATTACCTGTGTACAAATGTATCTGTAATTAATTTGTATATGAGGTTTCATAATGTTGTCCTTCCCTGATTTTTTTTAAATTTAATTTCAACAACTGAGCAATAAAAAAAGATTTATTCAGGTACATTTGAAGAGACCCAAAAAAACATTCACTTGTGATTTATCATTCACTTTCACATTGTTAGAATTTCAACCTTGCCGTGGTCATTTGGTGGTGGAAGGTGCAGTGTAAAACACAGATTTACAGGCCAAAGATTTGTGCCTTGTACACAACCTGGAGGCGGTTTTCAAGATATCCCCCAACACTCCCAGTTTTCTGTCAGACCTTTGATGTTCCTGGAATGTTCCGCCTGCTGCCTGAACGCCACATTCCTATTTAAAGTGACATGACAAAGTCAGTGTGCACAAACCGTGTGGTGTCGCGTGTTGAAGTGTAACATAGAAATCTTCTTAAACAATAAACCACCGTGCTTGTCAAGACTATTGCTCCGTTGCCATGGAAACCGTGAGACCAAAAAAATGAGGTTACCATGGGCAGGTGCATAAGAGGTGCAGTGCAATCATTTGTATCTTTTTCCTGATGCAATCTGACTGCAAGTGGAAAAAAACACTGTTTACTAGAAATTGAAAATACACTTTCTGTATACGGTATACTGTATATCTCTGCTCGACATGTCTTTTACAACTACATTTCAATCAAGTGGAAAATAATTACATATGAATAAGATGTAGGTCAAACATCAACAACATAGCATGGCAGGAGTCTGTGTGCACGCTGCCCGACAAGAAGGCAGAGGCATTCTGATGCACTGCACCAAATTTGGAACAAAAGACCTTATAGCCCAGACCACATTTCAATCTTCCCACCTGCACACCCCTCCCTGCCACTTGTATTTCAACACTGAACAGCAGCTATGAACACCCACCACAGCCTTTCTCTGCACACACACACACACAGTGCAAACTTTTACATCGCAAAACAACACACTTTCCCAGTGTACACTACTGTACTTGGAATACACATTAGTGCATCCCTGTGTGTGTTTTTAGATATTGTAAATAAATTAATCAAAATACATTACATAATAAATGCCGAAGGCAGTATGAATGTATGTGAGTGATTTTCCTATCTTGTAAAACGTCTGCACCGTAAATATCTTAGTGTAATGTGCGCGGGACTTTTTCTGCCTCCCTTCGTGCTCCTCAGCGAGCAGACCAACTTTCGGCCATTTTTTTTCCCAGGTCGCTTGTTGTTCTCATCTCCAAACAAAAGGCTGTTCTCGGGTCAACGCTGAGTGGTGCCTTCCGGTGTATATGCAGCCGGTTTGGAGGAGGGTGAAATGATCCCAGATCAGTGTCGTGTCATCCCCCGCCGCGCGACGAGGTGCGCGCCGGCCTCGCGATAGTCTCGTCGACCAGAATCAAAGCTTCGTTGCGCTCGCGAGTTGCTGCTGGATGCTGACAGGCGCGCGCTGCGGTCATCATGCAAAGGTTACGCCGGATCCGTTTCAGCGAGACTCCGAAGAAGCAGCTCCTCCGCAGGACCCGCTCGGGTCGCAGATTGCGAGACGTCTAGCGACGACGAACGTACTTCCTGACGGTAACTGGCCCGTTCGGCTACGGCAGGTGGGGAACGATGGACGTAAGTTGGGGATTTCAGCGAACGGCAGTGTGTACGCTGGCTCCTCTCGGCGGCAAAGTGGATTCATGAGTGTCCAAAGTAACAGTGGAAGTGGTGGTGGAAGTTTGGAGGCGACGCCATCTTGGTCGCAGCTCTCCTCGTCCCCAACGATTTCTCAACAACATATAACGGCGACCACAAAGAGCAAGGAAGGTATATGAGCTCGCCGAGTACACGAACGAGTGTAATTGTGTGCGAAGAGTGTGTTTGCAGGAGACGTGGGCTGTTTTTGCTGTCTTGAGATAACGTTCGCTGAAGTAAAAATGGATGTCAAGTTCACTGATGCCGTGTGTTGGAAGCCAAACGTCAGCTGTCAGTTCAGTTGATGGTCAGTCGAAGCAGCAGGAAGCTATCGTGTTTGCACAAAGGCAGAGCTAGCTTGTTTTTTTTTTGTTTGTTTGTTTGTGCGGCTGTCAAGTTTAATTTCGGTTGGCTTTAGGTGAATCGGAGCTTCGTTGAGGGTGTTTTTTGTTAAGAGTTTGTAAGCCCAGCTCTCCCATCAACAGCATGCAGCGATAGTTGGACATGAAAGAACGTAGCTCTGCAGGCGTCCATTAATGCAATGCAATGCTACTGCTGCTGCTCTGAACTGGAAGGCAGGCTCAAGGCAGCGTTTCACTTTTTTTGCTGGCGAGTTTGGTTGCATCCTGTTTCCATTTTGTGACATAACAGTGATCGTAGGTGGGAGAAGTCGCTTACCATCTTCCAAATTAACGCTTTTATTTACAGGACATATGTAGTAAATATGTGTTACTAAGTCAGTAGCAAATTATGCATTGTAATCCCTCTACTACTGGAATTAGTAGTCCCCACTGACACTTAGCATACTGATAGACGTAGTTTTGCTGTAATTTCTTTACTACTTCATACATGAGCTAACCCAAATCACTCTCCTGTCCTCAGATAACCTTTGACGGCCTTGTAAGGTCTCTGCTTCACAGCCGCAGACTTTTATTATGCCTTTTAGGGTTTGCTCCTGTGACAGATGCTATGTAAGGATGACAGCCACAAAATGTCCATTGAGGAAGCAAACACAAGCAGCAGCAGGGAGCAGCGGACTTCACAGGCGGAGATGTCACAAGTGATTTTTAGAGGCTATAAAATGAATGCACACATGCATCATTCCCTCGTTTTAATCTGAATTGTGCCCGTTGAAAATAGCTTCTGAGGTATTGCGATCGCTAAATGCCAGAGACTAGTTTAGCACCGTGCAATGAGGCCACGGCCGGGCAGCCGGGGTAATGAGATAATACATGGGTTTGTTTTTGTGTAGACAAACTTGTGGCCTCGGCCTGGACTCCTCTCCCTACTGGAATTATCTTCCTCAAGTTAAAAAAAACGTCATTCCTCGACCGTTTCTGCCATCATAGCATGAATGTGCATTTTTTTACAGAGCCACCTTCCGCACAGCTGAATCTATTTTTCTATTTTTATCCCCTAATCTATTTTTTTCCCCCACAACACCCCCAGAGACTGTCTGCCCCTTCTTTTTGCATTCATCCTCTTCAGGATTTCCTTCTTCTTCAATACTGGTTGCTTGTAATGAAACATTGACAAATGATGTCCTTGTTTTAGGCCCAATGGAGGAACTGCACAGCCTGGACCCCAGGAGACAGGAGCTGTTGGAGGCCAGGTTTACAGGAGCTGTCAGTGGCAACACGGGAGGCAGCACTGGGAGCACAAGTGGCGGTGCTAAGGTAACAGCAGCCCAAAAAAAAAAAAGCCACGGTTTTGGCTGCGTCACACAAACACATTTAGCCATTTTCTCACCAAATACACCCTGTAACCTGGGAGCTGAAGAGGTTGTCTGTGTCTGTTAGCGCTTGCCCCTAAATGTGAAGATTTGGTAGATTAGAATGGAAATCAGCTGAATAATAGCTGTGGGATACATTAAAAAGATAATCCTAGTATAGGAGGGTTAGGTCTGGACCATCATCAAACACTATATAACTGCATCGGGAGCAGGGTTGGAAAAAGAGTGGGGGCTGGGGGCATACAGGGGGTCTGACCTGTTCTGTCTCAGTGACAGCACCAGAGACAGTAACAAACACACAGAGATGAAGCCGATTGAACGATACGATTGAAGCTCTACTCGACGGTACTTGACTCGCTTTTAGCACCAGCCACGTCGTCTTCCAGTACAATTCACTACCACCTCCACATGAGGGGGGGTGGGCACAGAGACGGCGCAAAACTACAGTGTGACAGTGTTTTATACGCGACACAAATAAACACAGAGAGTAGAGCCGAATACTCCCCAAACTGTCGCGGAAGAGGAGCGTATGCCAAACTAGATGTGTCGCATGTGATGCTCTGTGGTTCTGTGTAGCTGGATTCCTCTGAATGCACATGCTGGGGAGTCCTTATTTTGCCTCTTTATAAACACAGGCCAAACAAAGATGGACCCCCTGCTATTGCGTACGTTGACTCTGTTTTCATTGCTCTGTGTGTAGGGTCTGGCCAATGAGTCCTCCAATCACAGCTATGGAAGTCTTGGCTCGTCTAGCGATAAGGAGTCTGAGGTAAAACACACATACTTCCTATGACAGATACAGACTTGTGCATTAGTTGGAACAGTGTATACAGACTATTGAGCACAGGTTTTCAGTATCTGTAATCAATAATAAGCCAGAGGACATGTGGAGTCTTGCTTAGTTCTGTACTCTGAATCCTTGTCAGACACAGTTTTCGCCAGCATTAATGTTTTTCTGTGCTCGGCCCACTTGTCTCTCTGTCTCTCCCACTACCTCCACCTCACCTTCCTGTCTTCTGTAGAGTTCTGATTTGAAAAGAGGGAGCTCCCCTGCCTACTCCGTATGTACTCTTTCTTCCTGCTGCTCGATCCTGCTGAACAACACCACATGAGCTTTGTTAGGTAAAACACAGGGGATTCATGCCTTTTGTCTCTCTCCCCTTCTGTATCGATTTACAGACCCCAGAGAAGAAGCACTCTGAGTCATCTCGAGGCAGAAAAAGGAAAGCCGACACCTATTCAGAGAGTAGCCAAGGTTTGAAACTCGCACATGATCTGTGATATTCGGTGTATGCGTTCATTGTGGCATCAGATTTATTGGACATTTTCTTTGCAGGGAAGACCTCCACACGTGGGCCCAAGATAAGTGACTACTTTGATGTGAGTGTGACAGCAACCATCACCTTTTTAAGAAGCTGCTAGTACTGTTTTGTACTAGAGACATAACTTTGTGCATTGTTGTCTCTACAAAGTTCCAGGGTGGAAATGGTTCCAGTCCAGTCAGGGGCCTCCCGTCAGCTCGCCGCTCTCCACAGAACTCTTACTCTGCCCCGGGCTCAATTGTAAGTTTTTGACATTTAATTGTCTGGCACAGGGACTTCTTATGTGTGTAAGTAGAGTTTTCAAAAGAAGGCGTAACGACACCTTTTGTCTGTAGATCCGTCAGAATAGCTCGTCCCCCACCAGTCTGTGTTTTGGGGAACCCACCCTCAAAGCCTCGTCCAGCAAATGTGTCCAGGTAGTGACACCAGCACACAGTTCCCTACTGACGGCGTATTCCATCAGTGCATGTGTTCATGAACTGGTCCACCTTTGACTGTTCTCCTGTCTCCTGGTCTGTGTCAGACGGAGTTAACGGGTCTGAAACTCGCTGCTCTGGAGAGCAACAAGAGTCTGGATCTGGAAAAGAAAGAAGGGCGGATTGATGACCTCCTCAGGGTGAGTCACGTACATAAACATAGATTTATCTTCCCCATGTCTGAACATGGATTTGAAGCATTCTGAACTAAATATGAATTATCCTAAAAATTAAAGTGGTACTTTACTTGTTGGTGGAGTCAAGAAAGAACACTGAAACGCTGGGTAAATAATTTAATCTAAATTCATTTCAACTGTCAAAGGTATTTAAGTAGAAGATGATGATAATTAATAATAATTATTTCATGGAACACATGTAACTTGTCGTCTCTTTCTCCTCAACAGGCAAACTGTGACCTGCGGAGACAGATCGACGAGCAACAAAAGCTACTTGAGAAGTACAAGGAGAGGCTCAACAAGTGCATCACCATGAGCAAGAAGCTCCTGATAGAGAAGGTACCAGGGTTTGTGTGCACACAGAACATCTCAGATGTAAAGATGAGTTATTTGTAGACACCCCCACGCACACCCCACCCTCAGGCAAGAAACAATATCTTGAAGATGATAAGTTGTGTTTTGTCAGTGGCTGAAATTAAGACGGGTTTAAAGGTGCCTTACATATTATCAGTTTACACCCAAACCCTGAACAGTGTTTCAGCCATCAGCTGGCATCGAGCGTCCAATGGTTGAAGGACTTGTGCCTTCTGGTTTTGTGAACAGAGCACTCAGGAGAAGCAGTCGTGTCGTGAGAAGAGCATGCAGGATCGTCTCCGTCTCGGCCACTTCACCACTGTCCGACATGGAGCGTCATACACAGAGCAGTGGACCGATGGATACGCATTCCAGAACCTGATCAAGTAAAGAACTGCAGTTTCTTTGAGACACTGCTCATCCGTCATAGAAGACGTGTTACTGTTTCTTACATGACTCCTCCTTTGACTGTACGCAGGCAACAAGAGGGCATCAACCAGCAGAGGGAGGATATCGAAAGACAGAGGAAGCTGCTGGCCAAGAGGAAACCCCCCAACCCAGCATCTCCCTCCCTCTCTGTGGCCTCCACTTCTGAACCCAAGCAGAGAAAAAACAAAGTGGTCAACGGCAACGATTCCGACCCCTTCCTGAAGCCCTCCTTACCCCAGCTGTGAGTGGAGCGGAGACCGTCCCACAGAGGCTGTTGGGACCGTACCGCATGGCTGACGGACACATGTGCACTTTGGTGGGGTTCAAAGAAACATGGTGGTTTTGTTCTGTTTTTGAAGGCTGACCCTCGCTGAGTATCATGAACAAGAAGAAATCTTCAAGCTTCGCCTGGGACATCTGAAGAAGGTCTGTAGCACGAAACAAACCCGACCGACGAGATCTTACTGAGACCACGTTGAGCTGATCATCTCCTGTTCATTTTTCTCCTCTGTGTAATGTGTGTGCTGGCGCAGGAGGAAGCTGAGATCCAAGCAGAGCTGGAGCGGTTGGAGCGTGTGAGGAACCTTCACATCAGAGAGCTGAAGAGGATAAACAACGAAGACAGCTCAGCGTAAGTTGACTCAAACGCAGCATCAACTGGTGGACGAAGTGCGTTGGTTCAGACAGAAGAAAGAACAATAACCTGTACTGAATAGGAAGAATGTCCAGAGGAGCAATGAGATCAAGACACCCACGTGACATTTGGGGTTCTCCTGCAGGTTTAAAGACCATCCTACTCTGAATGAGCGGTATCTGCTGCTGCACCTGCTGGGCAGGGGAGGCTTCAGTGAGGTGTACAAGGTCTGAGGCTGCATGGCTGCACTGTTCCCTCTGCGATGTCTGGCTGTGTGAAGCAGGATCAGTTTGTCAGATGTGTTTTCTGTGTCGCACACAGGCGTTCGACCTGTTTGAGCAGCGCTACGCAGCCGTTAAAATCCACCAGCTCAACAAGAACTGGAGAGAGGAGAAGAAGGAGAACTACCACAAGTAGGGTTGTCGTCCATCTCCGAGTACACGCACGCCGTTTCCCCAATTGCACACTTACAGTTGATGTTTATTTCCTCACAGGCACGCATGCAGGGAGTACCGGATACACAAACAGCTGGACCATCCCAGAATAGTCAAACTGTACGACTATTTCTCCCTGGACACTGACACGTAAGTCACCCCGCTGGGTCGTACTGAGCCTCGGGGCTGTGGGTCAGAGGTTAGCACAAGTTCTACCTCTCAGCAGTGTGTTTGTGAGCCGGCCCTTTAAGAATCCTTCTGTCGGTCGAACATTTGCAGTTTCAGCGTTGGGGACAAACCAACTGAGGACACTGATGTCTCTTCTCTTCTGCTCTTGTCCCATCGTTCCACACGCTGTGTCTCTCGTCTCCGGTCGGCCTCTTAGGTTCTGTACTGTGCTGGAGTTCTGTGAAGGAAACGACCTGGACTTCTACCTGAAGCAAAACAAGCTGATGTCTGAGAAAGAAGCTCGGTCCATTGTCATGCAGATTGTTAGCGCCCTGCGCTACCTCAATGAGATCAAACCTCCCATCATCCACTATGACCTAAAGCCTGGTGAGACAAACATCACAACCTACAAGGTTTTCATCTGCCTTAGAGATGATTTCATGCCAACACGTCCACCGTTTGGTTTCCTGTGTGACTTGTTAGAAGAGCTCAGTCTTCATACTTCGTCTGAGCTGCATACTCCCTCGGTGTGGTCCACAGGTAACATCTTATTGGTGGACGGAACGGCATGTGGAGAAATTAAAATCACAGACTTCGGCCTGTCAAAGATCATGGATGATGATAACTACGGCGTGGATGGGATGGACCTCACGTCTCAGGGAGCAGGCACCTACTGGTAAATGGGACTGACACCGACCTGCAAAACGATTCAACACCACCGCAAGTTACATCTGTTGGTGAATCATCGTTACTGTCTGTGTGTGTGTTAGGTACCTGCCTCCAGAGTGTTTTGTGGTGGGTAAAGAGC
Organism: Aeoliscus strigatus; assembly: GCA_901007665.1. Taxonomy (NCBI): domain Eukaryota; kingdom Metazoa; phylum Chordata; class Actinopteri; order Syngnathiformes; family Centriscidae; genus Aeoliscus; species Aeoliscus strigatus. Next base: position 311,081 of record CAAKHB010002226.1, read on the forward strand.
CACCAAAGATTTCTAACAAGGTGGACGTCTGGTCTGTGGGCGTGATCTTCTTCCAGTGCCTCTATGGGCGCAAGGTAACTCTCTCCACACCCTCGACTGGTGCGCAAAAGTTTGGCAATAAATTATTGGTCAATATTGTTGCGTCATTAAATGTCTGAAAAAAAAAAACCCTTAGAAAGCATGAACGCTGGGGGAGAATGGGATTGCACTGAAATGATGGTGTGTGTCGCAAGGAAACGTGTTTGGAGACGACGTAGAAAGAGTGGTGAGTTGAGTGTGTTTTCTTCCACCAGCCGTTCGGTCACAACCAGTCTCAGCAGGACATCCTCCAGGAAAACACCATCCTCAAAGCCACAGAAGTCCAGTTCCCGGCTAAACCACAGGCTAGCACAGAGGCTAAGGTGACGCACACACACGCTTTAATCTCATCATGCAGACGTGTATTGTGTGTAAAGTGAGATGTTTCAAGGAACATCTGCCTGAGTTTCCCAGCAGATGTACATGTTGACACTCGCTCTGAAATGTGCAGCTAGAAAAAGAACAGCTGACTGCAGAGTATTTGTCATTGCACCTGTTTCTTAGTAGCGCTAAAGACTGAAACCCAACGATTAGAGCTCTGCTTTCCTCACGCAGGCGTTTATCCGTCGCTGTCTAGCCTATCGTAAGGAGGACAGGTTCGATGTTCACCAGCTGTGCTCTGACACCTACCTCCTTCCTCACATGAGACGGTCAAACTCTTCCGGCGCCCTGCAGCCCTCTGGATCATCGCTCCCCACCTACTGACTGTCACCTGACGGACAGGACCCACCGGCCAACCCTGAGGCAGGACTGTTGGAGGATAACGGATGTGGATCCTCTGGAAATGTTAACAAGTGGATAAACTACCAAAAAAAAGCAGAATTAAACGGAAAACATGAGAGAAAAAAGGGAATGTAAGTTGTACAGTAGCCATGAACTCAGCTGTGTGATCGAGGGGAAAAGAAACCAGAGAGGGGCGGATTGTAAGTGGATGAGGAAGTAGAACTGTTCAGCATTATTTGGGGGAAAAACAAATATCATATTACAGACATTATTAATGAGTCCTTAGGAGACATTTGGGAACCCAGAGAAGCGCCCAGGCACCCTGCTCACCCTCCCCTCCCCCCCCGCACTGGTGGGGACCAGGAGAGATCAGTTCAACTGTCTGTTGGTCAACCCCCCAGTCCACTTTATTAGGCACAGAAACATTTCATTGAATTCGTATTCCATCCGCACGCAACATGTGTTCATAGTAGTGTGATCTTGAAGAGACTTGACTGAAAAAAAAATCCAGATTAAATTTCTGGGGTTGATTTGCACTCGGGATCCAGATCAGTCATCCAGTGTCCGAGATTTGGGTTCTGGACTTTTCTGTCGTCTGCTTACGTGTTTGTCATGTTTCGAAGCCGCTCAGGTCCCCTGCTGGTGGTCGACGTGTGAATATGTCTTAATCTGTTTTTACTCTATCGTAAAGGAGCCAGCGTGTTCTAATCTCTTATCATAGACGTCTCCATCCACCTGAGGTGGTGGGGGTCACAGCTCAGTGTACATTTCTCGTGCTGGAGCAGACAGACACCTGGTAGAATCTTCTTCCTGCTTCCCAGTGTCATTTTTTGTTTTTTGCTCCTGAAAGCTGTTGCTGCTATAAATGTTGCTTTTAGTTTGTAACGTGAAGGTTTTTTGTTTTGATTTTTTGCCTCGCATACATGCATACTTGAACCGTGGTGACAGGAACACTTTCCAGTCTGGGGGGGTGGGCTGGGTTTGCAACATGTTCTGCCGCTACCATCGTTGTCCATGTGGGTTTTTGTTTACTTTCATGAAGAGGTTCAGCAAACATAAGGAGCACAGCCCCCGGATGCTCCACTGGAACGGGGGCGGTGCATCTGTCGGCACCAGCTGCCGTTCCAGGTGGGCTGTGGTGCAGCTGCAAATCAAGTGGAAACCTTGTCATCCTGTAAATAAAGCACTTACCTGTACGTTGTGATGTTTTCAAGCTGTGTCAAAAGCTCACGTGTGGCCAGAGAGGGCAAAGGTGGGCTGAGAAGGCTGGTTAAAGAACAACGGTGGTCTGTTGTCACCTGCTGTATAAATTATGTCTTAATTTGATCCGTGGAAGCTGATGAACAACGGGCAGGTGAAGTAAACTGCTCATGGCTTCACAGTCAGTGTCCAGTTCTTCCCCTGCACAAAACATGGATCCAGTCTCTCTCTTTACTCAACGAAACAGCAGTAGATAACGGGTGCCAGCATGCAGTGCATACCTTATGTTAAATAAGCTCGTGTAGACACATGTAAGTGCAGACAGTCAGCTACATATTAATGGTGGGGGTGCAACGGTTGGCCATGTCGCTCTTATGCAATAAAGATTGCCTTACAAGTCTCAGCTCCTGGAGTGTGACCTGTGTTGTGTGATACCGGGTGGAGTTTTGGAGCGTCAGTGAAGGGAATGGAGGTTGAGGTGGACCTTTATTGACGCTTTGCTGCTGAGCGTGCGAGTGAGAGACCAGAAGTTAACATCAATTACTACAAGAAGATTCGTTATTTATTATATGTTCTGGGCGACAAGATTCAGTGGTTGGCACTGTCGCCTCATAGCAAGAAGGTTCCTGGTCTGGGATCGTTCCTTGAGTCTGAGTGAGTTCTCTGGGTACTATGGCTTCCTCCCAGGTCCAAAAGCACACTGAGACTCATTGGTCACTCTTAATTGCCCATAGGTGTGAATGTGAGTGTGAATGGTTGTCTGATGCCCTGATGAGCTGCCGACTCATCCAGGTTGCACCCTGACGTTCACCCGTTGACAGCTGGGATTGGCTCCAGCACGACGACGACTCATAACTGGAGCAAGTGGTAGAAGATGAATGAGTGTTACACACTAATGTGTGTGTGTGAATTACTCTGTGACAGTATTTATATGTAGGTACCAGACAGCAGGGACCCACTGTATCCAGCTGAGCTGTCTAAATGTCTAAATTCAAAAAACAATAACAAATGGAAAACAAACCCACAAAAAAAACAGAAAATAAATTACACAAGCCAACAGTAGAGTCAGGATAGGCTTCATTCACCAGGGTGTCTGGTACTTGCATATAAATTCCAATACGGAGTAGTTCACATACTCAAATTAGAACATAACAGATGGTGAATATTTAGTCACAGCTATACCACCTCCTCGACTCATGTCATCGTAGGAAAGAAACGGCCTCACGGCCCCTCTCTTCCTCCCATCATCCCGTCATTAATTCTCACCAGCATCTATTCATAGGACGCTATTTCGGACTTCAGGACGTACTTTTTCATAACTTGAGTATATTGTCAGTAAGTCATGTTTTGACACTCCCATTATGTGTTTAGTCGCCCAATGAGCAGAATCTTGGCGAGACGTGCATGTGTATCTCCAGGGTCTTCCCCAGGTGATCTGTTACTTTCACCCAAAATGGTTGGATCAAACTACATTCCCATAACACATGTAGGAAAGTCCCTGCTGTTGTTCCACATTTTCATCAGAGACTGTCAGGTACCAGTAATAGACCCACCCAATGGAGGGGTGAAGTAGAATCTATGTATTAGCTTAAACTTCCCTTTAGCCTCACTAATGTTTCCCTTGCTAATGTTCTCCTCTGTTTATAAAGATACAAAGACGCTTCAAGTAAAATTTGGTTTTTATTACTTGCTCTCATTCTGTAGGGTGTTCTCTGACAGTGACATCTTGTGGCCATACGGCATCACTGCTGACCAATCGACTTCAGCCATGCCAGACGGTGAACTCAAGAACCAGGCACCCGTGTTTCACCAAGCAGCAAGTGCACACACTCAACTCAGTAGCTCAGAAATGACTCTGGCACAGCGCTGTGGGCTTGTACTGTCCTTGTGGTCGGAGTTCTTGATATACGTGGAGACATTCAAAAGGGACAGACACAACGAATCATTTTGAAACACAAAGGGAGGTGCAAAGAACGCAGTCCTTCTCTGAGGGGTTGGGTGCACTGATACAGTAAGAAATGAATATATGTTAATAGACTGAACGTAACGGATCCATTAACTGAGAGAAGGTCGATCAGGACTGGATGATAAGTGTTAATAAGATGAAACCCATTCTGCAAGTATTCGTACAGCAGAGTACTGTACTCCAGATTCATTCACTTGTAGCGGACTCGTTTTAGACTAATATTACACGTACTACACTCCGGTAGGTTTTGCTTTAGATTATTAATGAATTAGGTACCGTCCAGCCCCGTTCACATGTTTCATGGTAGAAACCGTGTGAAACAGAGGACTGACACGACCTCCGGCAGTTCTGCATCGTTCTCGCTGCACAAGTACGACGAGTCGATCTCAGGCGAGCTGCAGCTCCACTGCAACATGACAATCTGCAGACGTGGGGAGGTGTACATGCATCGGGCATCCTTCACCCTCCCCCCTCCATCCTAGAACCTGTGGACTTGTATGTCTGAACGAGTGCAGCTGTCTGCCAGCCCCTCTTCGCCAAATAAATAGAAAAAAAAGACAGACAGACAGACAGACGGGGGAGAAATAAGAAACCGGGTTTGTGTTTTGGTACAATAATGAGATTCTCTCCCCGGTTACGACGATGATTCCGTGGGTTCCTGCGCTTCTGTGGTGCTCGAGGAGACGACGTTCACAGGGACTGTGGCGTCTAAAACAGACTGGATCACAGGCGCACCTGTGACTGTGACTGAGGCTGGGGGGGCGCTGGAGGTGGGCAGGAGGGGGGGCACACCCTGAGGCAGGAGTGGAGGCAGCTGGGAGGGCAACATGGTGGGCAGGGGGGGCAACGGGGCCAGACCCGGCAGGTTCAGGGGAGGGAGGGAGGCCAGAGGAGGAACTGCCGGACAAAGAGGAGAAAGAACGTGGTTTGTACACGTATAAGTACACACGTGTAACGTGATGCCACACAAATGCAGTATCAGGGGTCTGGAACCTTCACTAGACTGAGACGTTTTACAAGAAAATGGGGCAGAGATGAGGACTATTTGTTTACCTGCGCCTCCTGCTGGCGGTAAGCTGCTGCCTGCTAGTGACATGGCACTGAGGTCTGGGAGGGGCAGGTTCAGGTTGGGGAGGTTTGGGAGTGGAGGTAAGCCGGCCGGGAGGGGCATCAGACCTGGAGGCAAAGACACCGTGTGTGTATGCGCCATCTTGGCATTCAGTCTTTTGCTGTGTTTCAAATCGCGTACACTCCAGTACACTTCTTTGTAGTGCACTAAGCACAAAAGAAAATGAAACTTTGTGCCACATTTTGTGAATATTCACAACCCATCAAGGCGCTGCCTCACTAAGATGGCGGCCATTGAGGGGGAAAAGTGTCCATCGATCCACACTGAACGTTTCGGCCATTTGAGTGCACGAGATGAGCGTGCACTACAATTTTGCATACACATTCAGTGTGAACACACTTGTGGACTCAAAATCCTCCGTTTAAGTATGGAAGTACACGATTTGAGACACAGCACTTGTTTGCAGGAGTTAAATGACAATGAGGACAAAAGTCACTGAGTAGCAGCAGAACATAACATGCAAGTGTGTGTGTGTGTGTGTGTGTGTGTACCTGGTAGCGTGGTGGCGGGGTTGAAGCCGGCCGTGGCAGGATTGAGTGGAGCGAGAGGGCTGAGGGAGGGGCTGGTGGAGGAGGGGAGCAGGGGGACTGTGGGCAAACCTGGACAGGAACAAACCACACGTTGAATACGACCGTGGAGGGAAACAAGATGTTTGAGAGCAGGGACGTAAGGTCCAGTGTGTGTGTGTGTGTGTGTGTGTGTATGTGTTCGCGGGGGGGTTGTCGGTGAAATCAGCCCATTAAATAATCTGCATTTTATACCCTGTTTTTTTTTTTTTGAGGCTCACAAATATCCAGAGCTGAGGTCCAGTGGTCACGTCGCAGTAAATGTAGATGAAAACTGGAACATACCTGTCTGCAGCTCACTGGGCATGGTGGGCGGGGCTGTGCTGATTGACAGGCTGGACAGCGAATCTTCTAGGCCAGAGGGGAGTGCAGGCGCAGCAGGGGGAGGGGTCACTGCTGAAAGCTGAACCTGAAGCAACATGAGGTAAATGAAATATCCAACAGATCGACATTCATCTACGTGTGAATGTCCCAGAGTGCTGCAGTAAAACTGTCAGAGCTTCAACTGTCGCACTGAGGGAATATGAAGAGTGTGTGTGTGTGTGTGTGTGTGTGTGTGTGTGTGTGTGTGTACAGACCTCAGTGAATCCATCCTTCAGTGGACTGACTGGCTCACTGGGAGAATTTCCAGGAAAGCTGATCTTCTTCCCCTCCTCGAACGGCCGGGTGGGGATCCTGTGGAGGTATCCGTAGCCAATGCCACACCCCAGGCTGTGACGGGGGAAGAAAAAGACATTAAGTTGAACAGATCTGAGATCAGCTCTGAACCAGTGCTGACGCTCAGCTGATCTGTTCCTTCCTAGTGTCTCTGATAACTGACAGTCCATTGCCGTTAAGGAAGAAAAACAATGAGACAGGAGAAAGAAATGGGCTGTTGTGACAGAACCAGAAGAAACATCTTCATCCATGAACGACAGAAAGAAAGTAGACGGGAGGTTTGACAGACAATTGGGAGAGAAACGTGCTGAGACCCTCCACTGCCCTGATGGATCTTCTGCATGGAAGAAAAGTGCAGCGTTCGTGTGAGAGCTCGTCTGAGTTCTTGATCAGAACATAAACAGGATATTTACTTGCTCAGACTTGCTGCTGAGTTAGGGAGCAGCAACACGGTCTAACTGAAAGACGTCACTCCCTGGATTTAAACCCACGTTCTGCACACACGACAGTAAAGGTCAAAATTATCAGCCCCTGGGAACTTTGGAATATTTCCCTAAAACACTTGCACATTCATAAAACTTCATATAGTAAATCATTTATCACTGATACGGCCCCATTTTGTACTATAGAATATATTTTTTGTTTGTATCTATCCATCATAGAAAAACCTTTAACCTTTAATCCAAAGGAAAGCGTGCAGTGATGTGAGGTCTGAGTATTACTGGATGTATACTGGATGTATACTGGATGTATACTGGATGTATACTGGAAGAACCTCCATTGTATTATTGTATGAAGATTACCTGCCCTCTCCTCCCCAGGCACTGTTCGGTGTGATGACCACCTCTCTGCAGTTGTCAGTGTCTGTATTGTACACGTAGAGCTTCAGGCCCTTCCCCTCATGGCTCTCGATCAGAGAGAACAGGTCCTCTGACTGCACATGAACAAAGAGGCACAAATATTCGCAGGTGGACAAAAACACTTGACATCCAGCCGGATGAAAGTCGAGTGCTGACAAAAACCACCTCGTTCATGACAGTGTCTGCTCCTATGATGTAGTCAGTGTGCGGCCGCAAGCCAGCGAGCGCTGCCGGGGAATTAGGCTCCACTTCCTGTTACAGAGAGGTGGAGAATACACATCAGAAGTTATCCAGAGTCAACACAACTGTCAAATGGTGTGTGTGTGTGTGTGTGTGTGTGTGTGTGTGTGTGTGTGTGGTGGGGGGGGGGTTACCTACCAGAACATGCCAAACATTCTCATTGGCTCCTTCAAAGCTGCAGAAACGAATTGAGACGCCGAGCAAACCCTGGCCGCCCCACAGGTTGCTGGGTGTGACTGTAGACTCCCGCAGCTCCAGGGTCTTTGAAGAGTAAACCAGCATCTTAACTGGTTTCTCTACACTGGCTTTCAGCAAGTCCTTTAGGGTGTCATTGTCCTTGTTCTGTGGAAAAGGGGATGAAGGCACACACTGAGGCCACACGCAGACGGGGAGGACGTCTACCATGAGATTTCTACTCGGTAATTGGCATAACACTGACTCTCACACACAGATTCAAACACCCAGGCCACGAATTTTGTGCCCATGCTCCATGTCGTCTCTGTTTTGGTGTATTTCTGTGGTTTTTCACTGGTTTTGTGTGGATGTGCTAATTTCTGAAGACGATTCCGTGTGTGCGGAACATTTTTAAAACTATTCAGGTTCTGTCTCTGTGTGGACATGGACTCACACTGAGTGAGTCATGGACACACACTGATGTTTTCACCTGCCTACTTGGGGCAAATCGAGGTTCAGCGACATCAGATAAACATGAGAAGCTGTGACAGAGTAATCCAGAGATCAGCGGACAACGTGCTCCGCCACCTGAATTCATTAGCTGGTCCTCATACGCACATTTACCATCTTCCATTGTGCATCGCATCTTACCAGTCTGGTGTTATTGATGGAGACAATGAAGTCAAAGAAAGGCTCCAGTCCGGCTCGATGTCCAGGAGAGTTCTCCTGAACCTGCAAGAACAATAAATAAATAAACTAATCATAATAAATCACTTAAGCATTCTGTGTCTTTCACATTGGACACCAACTTCTTACATGAATATAATTACATCTAAAAAGGTATGTACCATCAAAATACCCATCAACAGCCGCCACAAAGCATTAGCTTGTTTATCACATCCACCAAGTGAAAAAATAAGTAATAATTGATTCGAGGTTGTAATATTTTTACTATTTTTAACCAGCATTGTCAGACAGTAGCAGAGTTATACTAAGAGGTGTTTTACGTGGAGTCCTAGGATGCAGTCGATGGTTTTACTGCTGCTGTCACATTAGCATTGAGCTAACCTTCTAGCAAGACATCTGCTTCTGTCCAAGGAATCAGAATGAAACTTCCACACAGATCTTCGGAACTGTCATTTAAACCAAGCATATCAACTTATCGAACATTTCCAAATATAAAAGAGACACTTTAGCCACAAGGATGTCCAATAATGAACATATTCCATGAACAAGCTAAGCAGGTGTCATTCAGTCCAGCTACGTAGCTTTAGCTAGCAACAACTTTGCCGCGTCTGGCTGTGACATATCACTGATTTAACAAACAAACATCACTGACTCAGACACAAGACGAGATGTAACATCTAGAAACCTATAGGAACGGCTTTGCTTTGTGTTATTCCGAAAAGGGCCAAGTTATCATCCTCTTCCTCTAGTCAACACTCCTGCGCCTAGAAGCTAACAGCTAACAGCGGGCTATGTCCGCTCCAAACTCACCCGGAGGACGTGGTACCCCTCAGATCCCCCTCCCGGTATCTCCACACTCTGCGATCCCCCCATATTTTCGTTATTGTAAGGCTTTCAGGGCGTTATGGCAGGTTGTTTCCCGGGAGCGCATAGACACCTGAACGCAACACACCGGGTACACGTCGTCAAATGACTAGCTGGCTGCTGCGCATGCGCCGTTACGTGGCAGGAAATAACGCCTTCTCCAGTTCCTCCGAACGGGACATTGACTGTTTTAAAGCTTTTCTCTCATGCTCAGACACTGACTCTACATGTCATCTAATTGCTCGAGTTTGTGTTTAATGGGTTTTCATGCTCCACCTTGAAAACTGACGTCACACACAGAAAGTCAGTGAGAAGTGAACTAAAAATATAAATAACCTCTGCATGTTACCATGACTTGTGTGATTGAGAGAACCTCGTTGATGCCTGCAAACAATTTCCAGATCCATCAACATCACACCGACATCAGACCACTCTGCCAAGTCCTCCACCAGGGATACGGATGGGACGAACTAGAGTTGTCCTGTTCCTGTCTGCATTCTCAGGAGACCCATCGGCCCAGCAAATCGTAAAGGTCACGCAGTGAAACAGAGTGTGTGTTATTTACACCCAATCAGGCCCACATCAGCTGTCTGCAGTGATGCTCTCTGTTTTCACTTGCTCCCGCCAGCAGCAGGTGACAGGAAAACACCTGCAACCAAATTAGCCCTCTCTGGCTGATGAGGAGCAATTATAGTCAATGTCTGAGAGCCGAAATGCCCCTTCACACACCTGAGAGTACCAAGGGTGGGCTTTTCATTTTGACATTATGATGTAAAACTGGTGCAGATTTGTTACACAGGTTCCATGTGGAATACAACAAAAACACACTTTCCTTCCTTTAAAGACAGTCATATTATATGACATTATATGACACAAAAATATGAACTGCAAAAGTTCATATTTACATTCACCATATCGTCACCTTCTTACAATAACGGCCTTTTTTCAAAATAAAATTATAATATTTTTGGCCTAACTAAGCTCTTGATGATGATTTGGTTCTTCTTTTTTTTAACTTGAAAATATGACCTTCATCTCAAGAGGGTGATGATATTCATTTTTTATGCAGTCACAGTAATTAGATTGCTTCGATTTGCATTCTGACTAATAAATTCTGCCCATTATATTTTTTGTTATTGTTTGTTATTTTTTGCATTCTTCCCATGCCATGATATACTGTATTTAGTGTTGTACAGGAAATATATATATATATAGTATAGCATAAAAATAATTTTGTGTTTCGGTTATGTTTATGATATATGGATGTTAAAACTCCCATAAACCCCAAATTTAAAGCTTTTAACTGTTTTTTTTTTCCATATTACGTTTCGACAGTGAATTGTGCAGGTACAATATGCACCTCCAGGGGGCGTTGCAATCACATCCGTAGTGTTGATCTGAACAAGCCACTGGAGGGAGGGATGCAGGCAAGGATGACTGGGCAGAAGCGCGCGCGCGCGCGCGCGCGCGCGCGTGTGTGTGTGTGTGTGAGAGATACTGATATCATGCAGCATTGACAGATGGTCTGAGTTCGCTTTAATACTTTATTAAACATCTTTTTTTCTGAGATGGTTCTGCTAAAGTGCCTCCTGAAAAACCTCCTGGGAAACATTCCTTCACAGCTGGTTTCAACCAAAACCAGACTGGTCACAAACAGGAGTCATTGGTCACAAACAGATTGCATTAAATGGGACTCATGACGTAGCTCACATAATGGCTTCAGGTACCATTATCACTCTGCTAACTTATACTGCCACAGAACATCCATTTACAATGGAGGAAAGAAAGGTGAACATAGTGCAAAGACACACACAGGAACTCTCTGTACAAGATATTCCACTGAGCTCCCATAACACACAGAATACAGGTAATATGTATTACAATTAGTATACTATATTACAAGAAATGCATTCAAATTCACACAGATACAACAATCCTTTTTTCCCACTCTCAAGTACATTCTCACATCCTTGTGCTTCTCACCAAAATGAAAGACCAGCATGGCTGCCAGAGGATGAATTCGGCATCGCTCTCAATGCCACTGCAAGGCTGGTCAGTCATCTCGAAACATTCAGGCAAAGAGACTCACAGTCACAGAAAGAAACACACAAATTGCATCGTAGTAGCAGATCGATAAATCACATTTTACAAACATCGATAATCTATAAGAAGGTCTATATGAAGGACAATGGATTGCTCTGTTCCCAATTCTCTTTCTTTGGCTGACAAAATCCCTATAAATAACCTTTAGAATCGTACATATACAAATGGATTTGCTTGTAATACACATATAGATACAATTACAATAAAATACCTGAATCTGCATATAGGGGCGTTACATATCTGTTTTTATAGAATCCAATATCTGTTTTTATAGAATCCAATATTCATATTCACATACAGTTTTCACATGATTGCATGAGACAGCGTTTTACAAAGTTGTCACAGACGTTCAGGATGGCTGTGGACATTAAATGGAGTCTTCACTTTAAACTTCTATGAGGGGAAATACTGGAGATGCTGGAGATTATATAGAAGTACTCTCAGCGGAACACACTCAGTACCTACATGTGCACATGAGGTCATAATAAGCTTAATTTCTAAATGCAAAGCTACGTTTAAATACGTACGGTACACACATTGTGCCAAACGCGCTCTGGCATGGACACCAAACAGCTGGGTGCACTGAGATTAAATGTATGTACAGCACCAGTGATTCAATTCTGTGTAACAAATGTATGATACAGAAGTATAATCTCATGATACTTTGTTGTATTTTGATCTTGTTTTTTTCTCTGATTCACACATTCGCACACATTCAGGCACACAGAGGAAACTAGATTGAATGCACGTATTACACAATACCACAGCGCACATACGTTAGAATGTTTGACGCACCTGGAACCATCAGGTACTTATATATGTCATAAATATATGTGTCGTCTACAGGAGGGACACTGTGGGATAGAACAGGTACAAATCTTGAAGTCTCTCTCATTGCTACGTTCTCTTCGGCTGGGGAAACAGTGAGAGTGCTGCAGGGGAACATCGACTGGATCCGAAGGTCATAGGTGTCTGCAGCACTGTAAGTGTTTCTCCTCACAGGCCTAAGAAATACAACCTGCAGCCTCTCACAGCCGCTGGAGCAACAACAGCCGTGGGGTCTACAGGTCATGACCCAACCTCTCGATCTCATCGATGAGGAAGTCGATGTCTGACTGGGTGGCCGCTGGGTTGGAGACCACCATGCGGAAGAAGTTGACTTTATTACCCTGAGGCTGGTAGCCCACCATGGTGGTTCCTGATTCCATCATCATGGCCTTGATCTTTGGCGCCACCTAGAAACACAAACAAAGGGGAGTAAGTGTCAGTGTCAGCAACCCTCAGGCGTAAACGCTAGAAGTTGATGGATGAGCAGGTTTCGTACCCTGTGGAGTTTTTCCTGCCGCTCAGGGCCGTCTGGCACACCTCTCAGGCTGGGTGGGATGTACCAGAAGCAGACGTTGGTGTGCTGGGGCTGCAGGCAGATGCAAGCAAAAGATGAAACAACACAACAAACACTGACAGATCATCCTATGTCCAATGTCCTAATAAACAATAGTCAATAATCATTTATAAAACTCACCACTCCATCAAAGACCATCTCATATCCCTCCCTGTTCTTGATCTTATTATACAGATACTGGGACAGATCCAAACACTTGTCGATGTGCTGCTCAAATCCAGTGGTGCCCTGACAGGGACAGAACAGATGCAGATTATCAAACCGTTTTGACTGGACTTCATTTTATGACGATTTGAATATGTACCGGTATGTGTGGAAGAAAACTGGATCACCCACAGTAAGGGGGAAGTAGGAAGATGAGTGATGACTGATTCTGAAGACATTTATGAAATCAAACAGGTATATAATGGTCTTCTTCTTACCTTGGCCTTCCACATGAGCCAGAACTTAAAGATGTCCACATGTCGACCACACTGGATGGCTTTGTCTCCAGTGTCGTAGGTGACGTCATACTGTTTGTCCGGTTGGAACAGATATCCAGCACACATGGAGTTACAGCCTCCCATGATTCCCTTCACACACACACACACACACACCAGTCAATCTCTGTTAATATGAATATGTTAACTTGTGAGTGAAGCAAATCTGCTGTGTGTGTTTCTGTACCTTCTCTCTGACCAGGATGGCAGAGCACTGCAGAGGCACACCCATCATCTTGTGCGGGTTCCAGGTGACAGAGTTGGCCCTGTCAAATTGAATTTAAATCAGCATCAGTGAGCTGCTGTAGTGTTCGCACAGGTTCAATATGAATACAAAAATAACAACTAAAAAAATTAACATGAACAAATTAACATTAACTTACCTCTCAACTCCACTCAGCTTGTGACGGTGCTTCCTCGACATCAGCAGTCCACCACCCCACGCTCCCTGACGAGACGAGACGGAGATTACAGACAGGTTTGCATGCGATGATGTAGTATTACTACTGCTACTACAATTCCTGTGTCAAATACTCACATCAACATGTAGCCACAGGTTGTACTTCTCGCAGATGTCAGCAATCTCATTGATGGGGTCAAATGCACCGTACACAGTGGAACCAGCCGTGGCGTTCACAAACATCGGCACATAACCCTGCAGAGTGACCATGCATGAGACCTCTGAAGAGCGTGTGGGTAAAAGGAAGTGTGGGTGAGAACACCTACCTTCTGTTTAGCATCAACAATCTTGGCCTCCAGATCTGCAGGGATCACCCTCCCTCTGAAACACAGCAAATTATCTGAGTATAGTTGTGATCAGGTGTACCTCAAGGAGTCATTTACAGTACTGAATACAGTCTTGCTGGGTTTAATTTGTAGGCAAGTGGACCTGAAGATTGCTTGAAGACATTTCACCACTCATCCAAGAAGCTTCTTCAGTTCTGATTTTTGTATTTGTAGAATTTATAATATTTTTTTGTGGACAGATCTAATAATTATAATAATTAAACTGCATTTTATATTCATTCTAGTTTCAGATCAATCTTTAGGTGCTGGGAACTCTGCAGCAAGTTTGATTAGAAGAAAATATTATGGGTATTTCATTACTGCAATATCTTCTGAAAACAAATATCGTCAGTGAAGTACTAAACAATGTTCATCACTAAATTGCAAATTACTGAGTACCATGACCTCAGTCTTTCCAAGATGACCCGAAAAAATAAGAACAGAATATTCCCCAAAAGACAATATCTTCTTTTACCTCTCATCTGTGCTGAGCAGAATCACATTCTCTGTTCCAAAACCCAGAGCGGCTCCAGCCTTCTTTATGGAGTAGTGACTCTGGAAGCACACAGTGTGTAAATATGTGTTCAAGGAGCTTTTGTGGTGTAATCTGTAAACTGCTAGGGCTTCAGCTGTCACGTTGTCAGCTGCACAATCCTTCAAATAGATGTAATAAAAACCAGAAGTCGACATTTCATAGTCGTTACCCTGACTGAAGTTGACCTGAAGATTATAACCAAACTTCTGCAACCAGTAAAGCACAGCAATTGTGTGTGTGTGTCTGTGTGTGTGTGTGTGTGTGTGTGTGTGTGTGTCACGTACATGTTCAGATGTGAAAAGGACAAGGCGAGGAGCAGCAGACATCCCCTTGGTTTTCACTTCAGGGAAATACTTGTAACGTGCAATCATCACGCTGTACATGTTGGAAATTGCGCCTCCTGTTGAGCAGACACAGACAAGTCAGCACCCTGGACAGAGGTTGGCCAGAAAATCATCAGCCAAATCAAGCACTCAGCTGCTTCTGATATAAATGAAATGTTATTATATCATTTGTACACGAACCCGGTGAAAAGAGGCCATCTCCCTCCCCGCCAGGCCAGCCAATCATCTCTCTCATTTTCTTCAGAGTCAGCTGCTCCATCAGAACAAACACTGGAGCGATTTCATAGGTGAACCTGTCAATCATCAAAAAAATGCAAAACTTCATTTACCAAAAGTAGAAGAAGGAGGAGAAGAAGAGGAGGAGGTGGAGAAGGAGGAGGAGGAGGAGGAAGAAAAATAAAAAAGGAGGAGAAATAGACCCACTGATAGCTTTTTCATGAACACTAATCTAATTCTTGGAGCTGAAGCTGACTGGGCTAATTAAAAAGTGTCAGATAGGAGATGGACAGGAGACATTCACACATTCATATTCAAATGTCTTCCAAAAATGCCTCAGTAGTTTAATTAAAGCACACAAAGCTGTGATGGCTATCTGTCAGTCCTGCCAATTCTGAACAGGCTGATTTGACAGCTGAGAGAACTTCAGTGTGTGTTTCTGAAAGATAACAGCGTGTGTAACCGACAAAATGCAGAAGCTGAAGAGGAAACCGTGATGACAATAGTAATAAAAACAGCAGAGAACGGAGAACAGGCAGGGGAGGTGTTTGTGTGACCCCGCCATTATGAGGGAGGAGATGACTGGTGGACAGAAAAAGGACAAAACTCTTGGAGAGGCTGAAGTAGGTTAAATGAACGCACATAAAGCAGAGCTCTTACAGTAAAAGGCCAGCCCAACACCTCCCACACACAACGCCCAGCAACTGATCCCTGTTTGGAATTAGGCCAGTTACACAACGCTCCTCGTAACATCCACTCTCCTCTACATTTACCCCCAGACTAAACAAAGACCGAGGCGTTTAGTGAGCAGAGATAGGGCTGCGGAGAAACAATGTGCTGAAGGAGTGTTGGAGGAAGACAAAAGGATGGGGGGGGGGATGCAGAGGTGCACACTAGAGACAAAGAATGAAAAGAAGTGAGTGGCTGAGGAGTGATGGCTGAGCTTGAACCCTTAGGAGGAGCCTGATCAAAGGATACAAAAACACAAAATGTCCTACTCCTTTTAGGAACATGATGTTGATGATGTCACTGCAATTATTGTACGTAACATTATACAAGATCCTGGCGGTCTGACTTTCCTTTTTTTTTTCAAGAAATGTACTCCAACCACGAGGGACAAAGGACAACACCAAAGCACCTTTTTAAAATTCTCTTTTCTTCTGTGAGTCATTTCACGCTGTAATGACAATAATGGTGATCATTATCACAATCAGAGCCAATCATTGGGCTTTTCAGGGTGAAAATTACCCCTCAGTCACCTGCCTGTCTCCAGGGACGGCCCCTAAATGCCCTTATTATGATCATCAAGGGCACTGAGTGTGTGAGGCTGTGTTCCTGTGTGTGTGTGTGTGTGTCTTTATGTGACATACACACTCTCCTCTCAGCCCTTCAGTCAGTGTGTATCCACAGAGACAATAGAGCCAGAGCGAGGACGCTGCAGGGAGCTGCAGCAGCCAGTTTCCTCAGTGTGACGGGGTTTTCTGTGCAGCCGGAGGACATTGTGTGTCAGTGTGGGGCCCAGCTGGCCTATCTGCTAAGACCAGCTCACAATGAGCCTGCAGTCAATGGGCTGGAAAGCTCACTGCTGTATCTGGGACAGCCAGAGCTGGTGTGTGTGTACGGACTGGTGTCATTAGGAGTGTGTGCACCAGTTCAATGGCCCTCTCAGGGCATTCTTCCAGTGTGGAGACGAGTCGGAAAAGTTTTTCCAGCAGGGGTGTGTGTGTGTGTGTGTGTGTCATGATTACCAGCATGGAGAAAAACTGTTGGAGCTTGAAATCTTCAAATATCTTTGTATTATTAGTATTCTATAAGATAATAATATCATAAATAAGAATGAAAAAATCTATTCAAGCCAAAAGATGTACTTTTATTTCTCATCTTTTATGATAGCAACAATTATTTTTCCCTTTTTACTGTGTGTTTTATGTTGTTGTGCATGTCTGCTATCAGACCAGGCCACCATGTAACTGTGACCTTGGATCAATATGCAATCTAACAATGCCTGTGGCTGGACTACTGAGATATGTAGTACAGTCTGTCAATACGCCGTCTTTACAGGACAAACACTTTATGTAACTGCCCTCAGAGGCTGTTTGGGACCAGGAGGGGACCCCCCCATACCGTATTATATGTTTGTATGATAATGACTGGGGGCTGTTTCCGGTGGCCTACAAACACGGCACGAAACAGTGTCATCATGCAAAGAGAGCAGACTTACATGTTGGTGTTGGCAGTGGAGGTGAGCCATTCACCAGCCAGACCGATGATGTCCAGACCGGAGGACAGCTGGTTGAAGAAGCGTGGGTGACCTGAGAGAGAAACAAACACTCAAATGTCACAGAGAGGAAATTCTTGTGCAGTTAGTGAGTTAAAGTTGCCTGTCTCGCTCTGCTGCTACTACTGATATTACTACTACTACTAATAATAATAATAATAATGATGTGTTCAAAGTCATTTGTATCCTCTGGTCATCTATGAAACCTGAGGCACCTGGCATTGTGTAGCACTGCTTTTCAGTGTCCCATACTGCGCTGATAACAAGGTTCTATGACAGCCAGTTAGACTTTAAGGTGCCTGCACACAAAGTCTCTGTCAGGGCCTGCGGGATCAGTGCACTCATGGAGAGAAAACCAGGTAGATGTGCCATTGTGAGACTCACATAGCAATTAATTCTTCAAAATGGTCATCAAATGAGATGACATGAGCCAGCAGGTGCAATGGTGCAGATAGAACTAGATGGATGGGGGCCAAGGGATTACTACCACCTGTGTTTACCTGTAGTCACGTGACAAAATGGCTGCGAAGGAGAGTAAAATAAGTAGAAAACAGGAAGGTGTGTTTGAGCAGGTCAGCTCACACAGGAACCGTTTGAGAAGGTGGTGAAATGTGTGTAATGATGAATAAAACCCTGGGGACAGTTTGAGAGAGTCGCTGCTAACAGCTTGAAACAGCCCGTTAGGAGCCTTCAGGCGACATGGCTTTAATGGAGGAGAGGAGGGAGGACAGAACCACCAGGGGACAATGAATACATCCGTCATCGCTGCAATAGGCTGTGAGGACATTTCCTAAACGGCTCGAGTTCTCTGCTGTCACACGGTCGAGATTAATTCACATTTACCTTCAGTGCACTTATATTTGTATAGGCCAGCATCACAAATGATGTCCCTCCGCCAAACGGTGATACAAAGATGGCAGATCATAAATAAATAAAAGCAACAACAACAACAACAACAACAACAACAACAGACAGTTCGTGTTGAAATAACCCAAGGTGTGTGGATGGAAGGAGCATTCTTTGGACACGTACCTGTCCGTACGCCATATTTGAGCGTGTCCCTGCAGTCCACCAGGATTTGCTCCAGAGACTCGGGCTGGTCGGACAGCTCCAGGTTGAAGCCCTCCATGCCCTCCAGGAGCTGGTGGGGGTGGTGGAAGTCCAGGACCTTGGTGGAGCGGTCGAAGGTTTTCTTGACATAGTTAGTCAGTATGTCAACCACCTCCAATAAAAACTGCATGGTCGGTTCTTCTCCATTTTTTGCCGGCAGCAAGTCTGAGACGTGGAACAATATATATTTTTCAGTGGGTCTCATGATACTCCCCTGTGGTAACTGTAATACTGACACACGAATCTGGTTAATAGACGTGATTTCAATAACGTCCATTTCTCATTTGAAATGAAAAAAAGAACAATATTTAAAAAAATAATAATAATAATCCGCATATCCCAATGATGTTTTCACACATTTATAGTTTACTCCTATTAGGGTATAATATATATTTTACAGATATTAAAATAATACAAGAATTTTGTTGGCTAAAGGGGAATCATAATGTTGTACAAATGTTCTTATTTACTGAGGCCGTTTAATCTATATCGAATATTTGCTAATCTACCGAACACATCATCTTTTTTTTTTTTTTTTTTTGGTGAAACAGTTTGTAGTTTTCACCTCTGGCAAACAGATTGGAGAAGTCGGTCTCGGTTCGGCGGAAACGCGCGTCCCGGTCACTGTTGTCACACGACAGCAGGTTCTTCTGCCCCGCCAGCCTCCCCTTGTCCTCCAGACTGTTGTTCTTCTGCAGGAACCCTAGGGGGTTACACGACGGGGAGCAGCCGTTATCAGCAAACGTCTCCATCCCACCCACGGACGAAGGAAACAATATGAAAAATCAAAGAGGAAAAAGTACACGTCCACGCTTTATACCCTCTGACGCCCACATCAGACGTCAGCAGCATCATCAGAGCGCCTTTCAAATGAGACCAAACCTTTATACCCCCCC
>CAAKHB010002226.1:332161-346738 GCA_901007665.1 Aeoliscus strigatus
GATGGAGCAGAAGAAATGCAAAAGGCAGTGCGTAAACTTGGAAAGCAAGTATTTGGATGATTTACTCAAGCAGTTTCACTTTGAGAGGCCAGCACACACACACACACACACACACACACACACACACATACACACACACACACACACACAAGCCGCCAGGCGTGAGATGAAGCGTGACAGAGAGATAATGGCAACATCCAGCAGCATGTACGAGCAAGTCAAACAAAAACATGATTTTCAGTGGTTTTCTTTCGATGCAAAGGTAAATTATTAACACGTGTGCGAACATGTTTATTGTCCCACAAATAAAAAAAAATGGCGTGGAAACATCAAACTGGGCCTCAGAAACGGAATCATTTGCTTCGACGCTTGTCTGAAGACAGAAACCTGTCTCATCTTAAAGATGATTTAGTATTCACAATATATATCAGCGAAAACTGTGCTGTCTGGGGGTCTGGAATCTGTATTCAGAGAAATTAATCTTTGTGATTGAGAAAAACACGTTATTATCACGTAATAATTTCAACGAATCGAATATAGGGACTATATATTGTGTATTTGAGATTGTGTGTTGTGCACGCCATCTTTGGGATTATCGTAAATATCGGGGCTGATGCGCGCCGCTGCTCCACAGACAGCTGTGATGGCTCTGTTTTTAACCGCGATGATTAACGACCGAGCCCCGCTGCAAATGGCCCGGCGAGACTCCACTTTTATCAGACAGAGGAGGAGGGGAGGGGCAGAGAGGGGCGTGTGTGTGTGTGTGTGTGTGTGTGTGTGTGTCTGCAGGAGTGTCCATGAGCAAGGCACCCATGTAAACGGCTGTGAGTAGACTCCCTCCCCGGAGGATCGATCCAGGGCCGGGGGGGTGAGTGTGGGGAGAGAACCTACTTGCGGACGGAGGTCTTAAACTGGACGTGTTGGGGTCCTGGTCCCCGCCGGCGGCTCTCGGCTCAGAGGTGGCCATCAGTCCCCTGATATCTGATCTTCAACTGGGAAATGATTCAGCTGCAAAACAAAACAGGTCAAATCAGTTCAGCATATTTAGAAACATTTTGGGGAAAAAAAGGCAATTTATTTTTGGGTAAATTGATAAAACCGACGTGCGTCGACAGATATGCCAGCAGGACCACGGAGCTGGAGACGGCGCAGGGTGAATGCTTGTGGAGATCAAATGTGAGGTCCATCCGTTGTTCAAATGCTCTGCAATATTTCTTAAACTCAATTAGCCATGGAATCCGCGCAGATATGTCACCGGTGATGTCCGGACCTCCACTGCCGGGGGAGACACGTCTCTTTTTTTTCCAGCGTTCTTTGGCACAGAACGACTGTTTTTCTTGTCTTATCGGCTTCTGACAGATCGTTCTGTGACAGCTGGCGTATTAAAACATGAAGATTAAAACATTTAGGCTCAATTCCGCCACAGATAATTTTCTTGGAGAAATTTGGAGAAAAGGCAAATATTAAAAATAAATATTGAATAAAATCTCTCTTTATATACACACACATACAAATCGAAAATAATCGATTATCGACTAAGGAATAGACATTTCAATTAAGTTAATCTTTGAACAAGCACCCAAACATCATCCTTCAACGTCATCGATGCGTAAGAAAGAACAAGTGATGAATTCATCCTGTCACTCGTTCGGAATTGATCGTTTTTCAAACGACGTCGTGAATCATTGTATTTCGTTGTAGTTTGTCGCTTAAAGAACACCTGTCGTTCGGATGCAGAAACCAGACACCGTGCCTTTGGACACATGACATATTTGCGCACACGGTGACGGGCTCAGTGGAGATGAACGGAGAAGACATCTTACCGGCGCACAGGTTGTCCAGCTCAGACAAAGTCTGACTAGATGTTCCGATCACCACCCAAACACGCGACGGGAAGCAGTCCAGTGGCGACGACGGCAGAATACCAACAGAGCGCACAGATAAAATCCCATCCAGCGGCGCGCAGCTGACCCCGTCTCCCTCAAGAATATTTGAATGCGTTATTTATATCTCAAGCTTGGGCTGCCCATTGGTCTCTGCGTGAGTCACAGCCTTGCCTCCCTCTGACGACTAATGACAAGACTGACAGACACGAGCCACTTTAAGAAGCTCAAAAGCAAAAGGAAAAACACCAGTGACGTATCCTCACTCCTCCGTGCGTGTGTGCGCTCCTCCAGGTGTGCGTGTGTGTGTGTCACAGAATGGAGACTGTGCAGTGCGTTACATATAAATTGACCTTGATGAAAAAGCACAGTTGGTTTATGAGTTGCTCCAACAGGCTTTCAGAAACCTGTGGAGGCTCTGGAAGGTGCTTTTCATGCTCGGTGGCTTTTCTCATGAAGGCACGTGGAGGGATGGACAGAGGAGTGCTCATCCAAGTGCACAATACTCCATGCATCATAATTTCTGGCCCAGACCTCCTTTTATGACCTTAACATGGACAATAAGACTGAGGTATCACGGCGAGCTCAGACCGCCAGGCATTGACTTACTGGTTTTACTGCCATCCTTGTGTCCTGCTCCACCAAATGGGCAACAACCAGCCATTATGCTCATTCAGCCACAGTGAATGATAGAGCCTTCATCAGAGCAACTCATCAGAGCTTCTCTTCCGGCAAGTCACGTGTGGAGACGACTCATAAAGACAAGCCATGTGGAATGAAAATAACTCAAAATATCATACCTGAATAGGTCCTGCTGACCCGCTGATAGCCCAGAATGGATTAGTTAGGATAGCGTGCACATATGTGGAGTTCCGTTTTGTGTCTTGTCATGAAGTTTTAGCAACCATGAAATCATCCTTACCTCCATAAAGTGCTGAAGATCACGGTAGTTTAGTTTATAACATATTTGGTTTAAAAGTGTTGAACAGCTTTCTATGACCAAAGACATTAACAAAACATTTGCACCAACTGAACATCACAGGTGCAGTCTGCAGATCAGTGTCAGTGGAGTTTGTCCCTCCATCCATCAAGAGCATCAAGAGTTTGGTGGAAAATCACGGTATGGGAGAAAGTTCTGTTTGTTATTGTGTAATGGGTTAGTGAACCAAATAACCAAACACGAAACTCCCATAAAACATCATTGTATGGATGTTAGAATTACATGGTAATATCACATCGGCACAGTTAGTTTACTGGCTTTCCTTCTTCTTCTCCATCATCATCATCATCATCATCTTCATCATCATCATCATCATCATCATCATCATCATCATCATCATCATCTTCTTCTTCTTCATCATCAACATCTGAAGGTGAAGAGGACGATGAGCAACTTGAACTTTGAGTTGATTCCCTGTTGCTTCCATAGTCATTGTCTTCCTGATGATCTTCGTCGTCATCACTGCTGATTCGCTCTATTTCTTGCTCTGATGTAACAAGGAGAGACAAGTGTGTTTGGAAACCTGCAGCAGTGTGTGTGTGTGTGTGTGTCAGGTATTCCTCATGCTGTGCACTTTTAACTGTCCAGTGTTACTGATTGACAGAGGAGACCCATCCCTTATAAGGACAAACCATTTGATGAGGACTTGTTTAGTTAAGTTAGATTCGGTCAAGAGGAATCTCTTGGAAACGGTGTGTATTGGGGACGAGCAGGAGGGAACACAGCACCTCACCTTTGCCAAAAAACTCTGTTTAGTGACATGAAAGCAGTGCACTAAAACCTTCCTATCATCTGTGGTGATAAGTCAGTATTGAGCATTGTTGAAGACTGCTGAAGACTACGATGAGGTACTTTTTCTTGTGACGGTTGAGCGTTGAAGACAAGTGCCTCTGCATTTTATACTAAGCATTGTAAATCCAACACCACTTACGATTCTGCCACTGAACTGCATATATCTCAAACTGAAACAAATACTGGCAGATTGCTGTACAGCTGTAACCGAAACATAAACTGGGGCTGTGATAATGCAGGAGGTCTTCAGTTTTAAACCCTTATACCTCCGTGCAGCTTGCTCTGGATCAGGGGCAGGAACTCTGAGGCTTCAGGATTCTCTGGCTCATAGATGAGAACTGGAATAAGGAGAGAAAAAAAAAAGACAGCAATGACTGATTTCTCCCTGGATGATTTGTCGGTTGACAGACCAAACAGCTGATGGATGCAGACTACTTACTCATCTGGCAGAGTTTTTGGGCCAATGGGAAGTCTCTGTTCTTCAGAACGCGGAGAAACTGAAACCACAAACAATGCTTGGGTTGGAACATCTCTACACTGTATTTTCTAGTTGAGTTAGTTGAGTGAAACGTTCAGGGTTAAAAGATGCATAAACGGTGATAATTGATGGCAATCAGTCACTCTACCTGAATCATTAGCTGCACGGGAACCTTTACGTCGTTATTGTCATCCTCTCCTTCTGTCTGTTCATCTCCATCTGTTGGGTAGGGATCACTCGCTGGAGGGACATTTGTCATTTCTCCTGTGAACGAATGTCACACCATCATTGTTTTTTTTCCATCAACTGTGTGTCTTTTACTCTCATTTGTTTTAGAACAACCCACCTGTTGGTGCTGGGTCTGCAGGATGTGCAACCCTCATGTGTTTTGTGTTATTCAGCAGAGCAGCCGGTCTTGCTTCCTCTTCCACCCTGCAGTCACATTTAGATGCCAAACTTGGCAGCCAATTTCAAAATGGTATGATCAACGCCACACGAACGCTGGGTACACACCCTGACGATGTGCTCATGGTTTCCTCTGAAAGACTGATGAAACAAACAAGATTAAAAAAAGTTTTGTTCAATACAATTGCAACATGACATAATTCTGAAGAAGCTAATCTGTCCAGAGTCATACCAGTCAAGGTGCCATGATGAAACTCATCTTGAGGTGAATGCAAGTGAAGACAAACTGTTAATGAAATGAAATGAAATTAAAAACAGATTTAAGTGGCAACATACACTACCTTTACTGTAGATTTATTAATTGTGCAGTTGTAAAGAGATGTTTTGACTTTAACCAGCAACAATACCCCTTCTCATGTTTTAGATGTGTTATTCATTTATTTATTTGCAATTACACCAAAGAGTCCCCTCTTATTCAACAAATGATTTAAATAGCTGTGAATTGCTAACATTAAAAAAGAAAACTCACCATATAGTTTTTTCACTTCTAAAGAAACCAGAAAGCATCAGTTAATAATCAAATAAAAAAACAAATTTGCATCACTTGAGCGTTTACACAAAACCGGAAATACGTCAATGACGAGTAAACCTACTTCCGCTCAGTCAAGCGATCCCATATGTCATTATAAAAAGAAACATTCCGTGACGTGGTGATCTATTTAAGGTCCTGGTCAAGTTAGTGACAATGACGTCTGTGTAGTGAGTGGTTGAAAGCCAGCAAAAAGACCTGAATTCTGTGAACAACACAACGGGCCTTTTGAGCGACCGACGTTGCAGATACGTCACAGATGCGTCACCTGCGGACAGGTGTGCTGCGTTGGATTCTGGGGAAATTCTGCTTTTCTTCTCTTCGGATCGCTTGAAGCTGTTTCGTCCTCACAATGACGAATGGAAAGACAGGTGAGGTACTTTAACTCCTCTTATCTTCATTGTGGCCATTCCCACAATAACCGGAAATCAAGTTGGCCACCAATGCCGTGTTCCGGTCAAAACTGCGGAAGTGTGTGTTGGCTAAGAATTCTACTTCGCGGAATACCCTAGTTTACGGTTAAACACAAATGACCACCACCTTAAGCCCATACATACTAGACAATCAGATCATATCAGTTTTCCAGTTTACGTGGAGGATTTCCATTCATACATTAAAACCTGGACATTCATGTGCAGCCCCCCCCCAGAGTTTACTCTGCGACGTTAGCATGGCTAATATTTTGCACCTAGTTAGCTAACTGGCGGTTTCAGAGTGTTTGTGTTGTGAAGTATCGTGAAACAGCTGACCTGCTGGTGGAGGTGAAGTGAACGTTATCCTTCCCTCTCTCAGTATTACTCTTACTGCTTTCCGACGTGCTGTTTTGTTCCCGAGCTTGGATTTCTACCGTCACAACAGACGTCACCATGACAACGGGGCAGCTGACTTTAAAATGCCTTCAAGTGCTGTCGAAATCATAATAATGACAAATAATAAGTTAAGACACGGTTTAGCTTTTCTCCCACTACTGTTAGAGAACATGTTAACGTATAAAACGTGTAAAATACATATTATTTTGCAGGTCGTTCTTGTATTTTTACCTGCTGTTATTATCCTCTTACCCAGCAAATTTTAAATCATTGTTATTACTGCACAAATGACAAAGAAAACCCTGTAACTAGTTAGCCAATCATTAAATATCAATGTGTTATGATTATAGTTATATCGACGGTATCCCATGTGAGTTTATAGATGCAGTGAGGGAGGACATGGAGGTAGTTGGAGTCAGAGTAGAGGATACAGAGAACAGGGAAAGATGGAAATCGATGATTCGCTGTGGCAACCCCTGAAGAGGGACAAAGCCGAAAGGAGAAGAAGAAGACGGTATCCCATGTGAGAACTAGCTAAAGAAGCTCTTTGAATAAAGTCAGACTACATTATTTAAATAAGGAATGAGACCATTTAGTGCTTATTCTCCTCTCTCCCCGGGGCACGTATCTGTCCGTCCACCCTCCATGTCAGCCATCTTTCATCCAATAAGTAGCTGTAACTGCTACATTAGCTGCGCATACATTAAGAGAGCTGCCCTCTGACATGAATCTGTGTGTGTGTGTGTGTGTGTGTGTGTGTGTGAGTGCACACGTTTATTAGGCTAAGTCTTCTCCACATTGGGCTGATTTGCTTCACGGTTGTCTCAAAATCCCTGTAAACTGTCAGACTGACAGGCCAAAGGCTTGAAATGTGGCTTGAAAACTTAGGCTAAATGAAAACATGATTGACAGGCGTGTTCATTTTCTGGCAGTTTTGAAGCACTGTTCAGAAAAAGGTATGGTTAGCATGGACGGTGAAATGCACAGGCCATCTCCTCAACTCTTACGCTGAGTCAGTCTTTCTCTCCCTCAAACACAGAAAAACATCAATTAGGCAGTGCAGTGGAGTTACTCGGACTGAGTGTTCTCTCAAGATCTTGCTCATGGCCTTCGACATGCCAATGAACCATGCACTTGTGGGGTTTTTAAACGAGTATGCGCATGTGTAGGCTTTGTGTGTGTGTTAGCAGGACGAGGTAACCTATAGAAAAGTTTGGTCTGTCACCAAGCTTGCAGAAGAAACCTAACAGAAAAAAAAATATATATGTATTTATATATACTGTTTGTTTGTGGGAGACTTGTATAAAATGTCCACAGGTAATGAAAACTTTAGAAAAGTTTAAGTGCACTGAACAGAAAACAACCTGGTAAACATATTAAAAAAAAGAATGCAAAAAGCACAGCGCACACATTTAGTTAATGTGAATTTAGAAATGGACTGATGATGATTGGCTGTGAACAAAAGAACCACTATTCACCCTGATTAACTAGCTGGCCAATTAATCCATCACTAATGTGTTTAAAT
This sequence comes from Aeoliscus strigatus, assembly GCA_901007665.1. NCBI lineage: Eukaryota > Metazoa > Chordata > Actinopteri > Syngnathiformes > Centriscidae > Aeoliscus > Aeoliscus strigatus. Next base: position 339,643 of record CAAKHB010002226.1, read on the forward strand.
TAAACTTTTTTTGTTCAATAGTGCCACAGTGAAAAATAAAACAAACTGCTGAGGAGCCATTGAGACATTCAGCTTGTAAGTTTGTTTGTAAGCAAACTGGACCTACTAAAAGGTTAGTGGCAGGTCCCTCTCACATCCCATGCATCACACACGTCGACCTCCTGATGAGTTCCTCTAATACAACGTATTGCCTTTCGGGTTGTAAAACGCCCCTGCTACTTGTCAGAGGTTGGTAGATACTGTGTTGTCTGCTGTCCCTAATCATAACGCATATTTGGATGATTTGGTCATTCACACGGACAGTTGGTCAGAACACATGAGCACACTTCAACTAGTGGCTGCGAGCAGCATCTTTGCCAAGTGCGCTTGGGGAAAGCTACCGTTACTGACTTGGGTAAAGAGGTTGGGCTAGGTAAGGTCAGACCTGTGAATGATAAGGTGAACGCTGTTGTCCATTTTCCTGCCCCCACCAATAAATAGGTTCATTGGTTTGACTGGATACCATCGTAGCTTACACAGGATTTCTTCCTCTGTCATTGACTTGTCTGCCAGACAGTTTGACTAAACCTCTGAGTGTCAGACTGTCTTGGAGTGTGTCGGCTGGTGCTTTGTCTCGGGTGTAGCCCTTGTTTTTCAGTGTTTATAGGGGGCTGTGTAAAACTGACTTAAGCGGGCGTTGCTATTTTTATGGTGGTAGTTCCCCACCATTGTGCCACCAAGCTTGTGGCTGGTAGTGTTTAATTTTCCCCTTTTCTCTTCATTGTCTATCTGCAGTCACACCAGGAGCCAATCAACTCATCACCCTCTACTCGACGCCCCAATTACCGGTCCAGTCCCATCCCCCCTCTCATTTGCTGGTCTCCCTCCTCTGGCTCCGCCTTCACCAATCCTCTCCATCCTATGCCGTCTCTCTCTCTATCCGCTCTCCAACCTTGACACTTCACCAGACAGTTGTTATATTGAAAACAGTAAAAAAACAATTTTCTCATCACAATAATCCCAGGCAAGAAAAAAACCTGTTGTAAATCTTACTTCATATGGTTGTATTTCCAGTCCTGGGACAGGTTAGACAGAGGCCTGTATACATACCACATCTGTTTACATACCCAGGGAAGAGGGTGCTCTGCCGACCACCTGTATTTGTCCCACACCAGATAGGTAGGTGGGCTTTTGTTTGGATGTATAGTTAGTTTCTCTGCCTCTTTCCTTTCTAGCTGCTTACGGTTTATTTTGGCAACACTCGTGTCCCTTGGCTGTGGCTCTGATTGTTTTTTTTTTGTCAAATCCCTTAGGATAATACAAACCTACACACCGATTCTTTCATGACTACTTTGTGTGGTGTAATCATTCTTTGTCCCCCCCAGGCGGGTTGTAACACACACTCCATTTTTCATACCCATTTTTTAAATTGCGCTATATTTTAGTATTTGTCTTTTTAAAAAAATCTTGGTTTGAACAGAAATTTCCCCTACAGTGAGTAATAAACTACTTCTGATTCAGATTATTTCTGCATGATTTGTTGTCCTTACGGTGCTTTAGAAATCAGATCCTCATTTGGTTTTGGACGTCAGTGTTGTGGACTTCTGTTGTTTCTCCAGTGTGTCGTGTGTATTCCCATGTTAAAGGTTCAATCTTGTACTGTGTGTTCCATATTTTACTGCCTGTTTTTCTTTTGGTGTCCTTGTCTCTTTGTCTGTCTTGTCTGTCTCACCTCTGACCAATGAGCTTCAGGCCTCCTCTCGCTCTCACACCTGTGACTCATTTTCCAGTCCTTTAAATTTGTTAAATCCTTGGTTTCTCTTCAGTCTTGTCAGTTGTTTGACATGTTGGCAACAAGTCCTGGCCTGAATCTGTAGTTGTGTCCATGTGTTTCTCTTGCATTCTTTTTCTGGTATTATGAAATCCATAGGTTGGTTTTGTTTTGCTCTGCAAAACTTAAACAAGGACAGTCTTTGGTTTTCATTCCTCTGCATTTGACTCCAGCTGCCTCTACAAATGGTAACATGAGTCTGTTTTTGGTGGAATGTGAGCGACAAAAGCTGCTGTCAACTTGTTTTAATGGAGTTCACCTTCCATCCTGCCAAACAACAGATGGACAGAAAATACATGTGCACACACACGTGCACATATCCAATCAGACACACACAGACCTACCTGCCATAGGAGTTTGATGGGAAAATATATTCCACACAGTTGTCATGGTAAAAGAATCATTTCACACTTGAGTGAACCTCGGCACGTTCTGTGCGTGTGTGTGTGTGTGTGTGCGCGAGAGAGAGCAGCAGCAGCTTGCTCGTCTATTGGTGTGTTGGTGGGCTGAGTAGTACATGTGCTCTGAGACACTGCTTCTCACAAATTTCCATATGATGAGCCCAGAGGCCATCTTGACAGTGAAAGAGAACACAGACTGCGCCGACATGTCACATGTCAGGCTCCAGGATATCACAAGAAGTAATGTCTCAGTGCGTGTTTCTGTGATGGAACCCCACTGAACATACTGTTCCATCTGTAGGCTCATTAATAGGGATCAGCACTATCAGACCAAAGCAGCATCATGTTGTCATTGCCATGACTTCATTGACCGGGCTTGTATGTGGATGTGCTTGTTTGTTGATGCTCATCCTCAGGCACACGTGTTTATGAAGCTCCTGTGCGGGTCTGTCAGTGTGATGTGATGTGTGACGATCCATCCTCATCCCTCACAGCCTCCTGGCAGGCTGTAGGCTAATAATAAATGCAAATTACAATCAGAGGAGCAGATCGGGCCTGGAGAGGATAATTGCTCCATTATGGCTGTGGGTGTGTGCAGGTGTGTGCATGTGTGTGTGTCGCATGGATGGATGTGTGCATCTTGTATAACAAAGACAGAGAGGTAGAGGAGGGTTGCCAAATGCTTACATCATAAAGCAGCTACATAACAGGACGAGAGAGATGTTACCAGTATTGATGTGCCAGTTTTCCAGTAAGCCTGCCAAGTAGGACTAATTAATAATGTGATGTAACTGTGACTCTCACTAATTAAAGTAAATAAAAAGATTCAAATCACAAGGTGCTCTTCAATGCCAGTGTTGGCATGAACAAATATGTGAACTATATTGTTGATAGAGATGTTTGACATCCAAGACATAAACTCATTTTTAACATATATCAGGGACAAGCTCCGGTCCTCATAATGCTGTTTAACATTGATTATTTAAGTAGAATATGGACATAAATCCTTGAATAGTTCACACTAGTACCCTGACTGTGTATTTTATGATATTCCAGGCATGTTGTTAGCCTAAGTACATGAAATCTTTGTAAAGAATTGGTACAGCAGGAGATATAATTGCACCTCTGGTTCACTGCTGTATCCTTTTGGTTCAAGTTAGTTAGTTAGCGCAGTGACTGTAATGACAGTAATAATTGAAAGAGAATTCTCCTTTTCAAGTAACACAATCTAATTTGATTCATTTTAATTATTCCCCGTATGGAAGGTCCTTATACACACACACACACACACACACACACACACAGAGAGTTATTGAAGGATGTGAGATGTGTTCTGTTCACTGTAGCCGCTAGGATCTTAACATTATGTTAATGTCGGCCATCATTATCATATCATCATCATCATCATAATCATATCATCATCTTTGGCTTTGTAAGCACCCTTCCACTTATTCTTTCCATTTCCTGGTCACACCACTCACTGATGGAACTGGTCTGTTGTTCCCCTCAGCTCATTCATCATTTCCTCATTCATCAACTCTGTATTTCTTCATTTTCTCTCCTCTCTCGACAATCATCCTTTTAGCTTTTTCTGTCCACCTCTTCCTCCCATTCCATCCATCTTCTCCTACTTTCTCTCGAAGACTGCCCCTTTCTCATTTTTTTCTCTCCCTTTGACTGTCCCCCCAGTAGGAAACACATCTGTGAAGATGTGCACATTGTCCATCAGTTGCACTTCGGTCATTGACCATTAGTTCATCAACTCCAGTGGTACCAGGTGGGAAATGTATGATTATCATCCCAGAGACTCCAAATTATGATCCAACTATCATACGTTTGGCTTCTTAGAGAATTATTGATCATATACATGGCCAAATTATCTTACAAATACAATCCTTACAATTATCGTACAAATACAATAATTATTGTACACCTGGCAACGCTGATCAAATCTGTGATCTGAATATGAAGTCGGTGAATGAATTGTGCAAAATAACAAAATCTGTTTCTGATGTCCAGAGCTGATTCTGTGAGAGGTGCCTGAATGCACCGATCGTCAACGCACACAATGGTCAACTGCTGATTTCAGATAAAAATAAAACAAAATGAGATGGTGCGCTGACTGATGAAGGAATCCATGGTCCCTAGCCCTAATGTCAGGGGATTTCATGGACCAGTCTAAAATCTGAGTGATCCAAAGCAGTTGACAGCTATTGGGTCATTACCACTGAAACACTGCCATCGGCCTCATTTGATGAAACCACATTAACATCGCTGGATTTGTTCATTAAGTTCCATCACTTGGCTTAAGATGAGATGTAATTCTCATGCTTTGATTATTGTGATGATATCGTCGTATAGAATATCCAAACACCTTCCACACAGCAGACGTAGTGCAATGTTAGCATTCATTTTCCAGACAAAGTTCTTTAGATATGTGACGTGTCATTCGCTGCCGTGCAGGAGTTCAGTTTTGCTGAATTTTACTGCTGCTGTGGCTGAAAAGTTTGATGAGAGCTGAGAGGTACCTTTATTACTTTCAGTTTTCCTTTTGCTGCCTACAACAAAACAAATAATATAGGAAAACTAGAAGTGCATTCTACATAACAGCACCCACCCGTCATTGGCTGACAGGAACACACCCTCTCTCCTTTCTCGCTCTCTCTGTCCTTCACACAGCTGAACGATGAGGTCATTTGACTGACAGCTGAGGCCGCCATTTGTAGTGCCTCAGATGATATAGAGAAGGCTCAGCAGCCGTTCACCTGCATCGGTGTGTCATCATTTGATGGTGGTGTGACTGTTTATGTGTATTTGGGTGATGGAGGGATGATTTATGCCTCTGGCTGCTCCAGGCACACATGCATGATTATGATACCATAACACAAGGTGCCATAAAGAAAATGCTGTCAGCTAAATGAAGAACAGAGTGCTGAAATGTGTTCGCCATTATGTGATCAATCAGAGCTGTCAACCTCCCCCCATCAAGAAAGCTGTCACTGTCGGCTGTTGACGTTCTTTCTTACTTTCTTTCTGCACACCACGCTGGTCAACTGCATGTTTGTCTCTCAGCCATTTTGGCTGTTTTTCATGGCGGTCACAAGCCTCCCACCTACAAATTGTAATGTGAGTGCTGATAAGAGGTGAGGAATTACCTAACATGTGGGCCACATACTGACCGAGATCACACGTACGCGCTTCCATTTAATATTTCACAGGCAAGAGGAACGTGATGCATGCATCATTGTGACAGAGGCAGAATGGAGAGAGACATCCCTCTGTTATCTCCACACACACACACGGTCTGTCAGAGATTTATAGTACAAGACTTTAATGGTGCCCTCTTCCTCTCTCTCTGTATACTTCAATCATTGCACACAAACACACATCCATTCGTCTTTCACCTTCCTCTTCTTCCCTCCTCTTCTCTGTCCTCTCTGCTGGTTGTCTGCCTCAGATCTTTCTCTCCTCCATTTTTGCCCGCCCACCACCACCACCACCACCACCTCACAAGACAGCATCCTATTTTTCTTCCCGCTTGCACTTAATTGAAAATACAGTAAAATAAAGATGTCAAAGGCTGGTTCAGTGCAAAAGGGAGAAATGAAGGTTCCAGTGCATCATCCTGAGCAGGCGGAGGAGTCCAGACACTGTCAGGTGGAGAGGACAGAAAGCACAATGACACTGTACAGCTTATATATATTTTACATTATACAGCTTATATATGGCTTAATGTCTGTAATAAACTGCATGCTGACAGCCATACATGACTATCTGATGGGGAGTGTTAAAACCTTAAACAGACCTTTTAGCCACATGATTTATAGAGCTGCTTGGTCAGGCCAGATGCCGGTTAAATCGTAAAAGATGTGTGAGCTTGTTTGTTGATGTCAGGATGCATTTTTATGGAAAAATGCTGAAACGATGGACAAAATACCATATATACAGGATAATTTTTACTTTGCCATTATACACATTCAGACAGCTCAGCTAGATGGGGTCACAGTGGGTGCCTGGTACATATATAAATGTATTTATGTATTTAAGAGTAATTCACGCTCCCAAATTAGAACATAACATAAATAGTGAATATTAAGTCACAGCTATACCACCTCATCAATGTATGTCCTGTTGTTCTCATAAGCTGCTAGAAAAGAAATGGTTTGTATCCTCAGGTCATGGAAAACTACATCCCCACCAGGTTTTTAAAAAAGAGGGAGAGAAAAAAAAATAAATATCAATGTTGTAATACACAGTCAACAGGAAAACTAGAATCACATCACTGTACGTAAGTGTGATGAGTGTTACAAAACAGACTTCAATAATTAGATCTGATTGTAAAGAGAGTTCCACTGATTTATCATGTGATCTGTTAAGATTTGATTTAACAGTGTAAAGGCTAGTGTGTGTTCGTCATGTGTTATTTGACCATGAGTCATTGGTGTGAAATAAAATGTAGACAGTTGTTATGTCTTATATAGGTTTTTTAAGTGATTTCTCTCTCTCTCTCTCTCTCTCTCTCTCTCTCTCTGTGTGTGTGTGTTGTGTGTGTGTGTGTGTGTGTGTGTGTGTGTTCTATTTTATCTGATATTGATTGGAAGCAAAATAATCTTCCTGCATTTCATTTTCACCTGAAGATCAGCCTTTTGTATGCAGGGAAGGTTTGCAGTCTGCAGTCCATTTGTGCACAGCAAAACACACACACACACACACACACACACACACACACATACGCACACAATCACATGTTCACACACCCTCTTGCCCTTCAATACAGCCCTATAATTTGCCAGATGCGGAGAATTGCTTGTTACTATGGAAACTGCAGCATGGAGAGTTTTTGTTTTTCTGTTTTGGCAAAAGCGCAGCATGCATACATGGGCCA
>CAAKHB010002226.1:346758-364549 GCA_901007665.1 Aeoliscus strigatus
GGACACGGACACACACACACACACACACACACACACACACACACACACACACACACACACACACACACACACACACACACACACAGTCTTCCTGCCTGATTTGCTGAGTGAATGAATTAAAAAATGATTCAGTTTCTGCAGCTGGTGAATGGTGTCTTAAACAGTGACGGGAACAGTGATTGGTATTAAGAAATCATCCCATACTTAAGTGAAGTGAGTTGATTCTCACGTGCAGGTGGTGAATTTGCTGAACGGGAACACACACACTTACATACACAGTTGTAGGAATAATAAAAAAAGGACAGACTGATAAAAAAGGACAAGCTGAACTGACACTAATGATCTTAGACAAGCTCAGTGAGTCACTGATTACGAACAACACACATGCACATACACGCACACTGATGTGCACCATGATAGGAACATACAGTCAGTGTTAAAAATGTTTTTTAATGTAATTTTGGAAATGATGCCCGAGACATTTTTAAATTATTGAATTATTATTGTCCAATTTAAAAGACACAACCTCTAAAAAACCAAATGAAATAAACCTGAAGTCATCAGCTGCAACAGTGGCTCAGCGTTGAGCCAATAAGAGAAAGTCATGGGGATTATACACACACACACACACACACACACACTGCTGTATCTGGTTGGGGCTGATAAGAGAAATTTTTCTCCCCTCAGGAAATCAAGCAAAAGGAGAACACGACGGAAAGAGAAGTAGAGTGAGGGATGGGGGAGCAAGGGAGGACGGGTGGGGTGGTGGTGAAAAGTGGAGGGGTGTACGTCAGTGGCCCGTCATCACCGTCTCAAACGTGTGTGTGTGTGGAGGGGGCATTAATCTGTTTCCAGGCACAGGGGGACTCATCTCCCATATTTGGACATAAAGTCACTATGACGTAAAGGATCGTTTCACTTATTTAAAGATTATAGTAATATTGGGTTAGGGTCATTCGAGGGTTGTGTGTGTGTGTGTGTGTGTGTGTGTGTGTGTGTGTGCGTGCGTGCGTGCCTTTATGCTTTACAGGCTGGTTTAGACAAACAGCAGATAATCAATAAACAGCATGTAGTCGTATTCCGTAGATTAATACCATCTTTACCTTTTAACTTAAATGCTCTAGAAATCATCCTCGTGCTTGATTTGCCCTTCAGGAGCCAGAAGGAGGAGCCTCAGCACTCGTGCTCTGGCCTGGACTATGTGTGGGTGTCTTACGTATGTCTGACGATCACCAGCCCTGCAAACGTCAGCTGTCACAAAGCTGCTCCTCTTTGCCTCCCCTTTTGCCTCTTGTCAAGCTTTGCAAATTTGCATTTAAGCTCTGACTCCACTTTGCGGGTGCGGTAATGCTCTGGCTATTCAGAGGCAGGAATTTACATAAATCTGCATGGCTAATGTGCTGTGCAAACAGACGACGCAGTAACACTGTGACTTCACCTTTCCTCAGTAATGAGAAAATACAAGAACTGACCTTAAACCAAAAAATGTAATGGACTGATAAATCCCTTCATATTCCTTCCAGTTGGACTGAGTGGAAAAATACAGCATTTGTTTGTGTAATTGCCCATGAGAGGGAGCGAGAGCAATGGAGACAGTGTGTGTGCGAGAAAGAGAAACTAGTGAATAAACAGAGGAGATGGATGAGTCCATTAACAGGCTGGCTAATCCCGGCTATTAGGACGAGTGAAGGAGTGTGGGAGCGGAGGATACATATGTTGGGCTAATGGCTTTAAATACAGACCTAAACGAAGTGAGGGACTGTTAGAGAATATTATAAATGGACCTAAAGGCTCTTTGCACCTTGCAAGACTGTGGATGTTGTCAGACATCAGATCACACATTCATCATGTACCACTGAAAGCTTGGATGGAAAACAGTGAATTGTGCTGGTCAGCTACTGTAAAGGTGTGTGTTAGGCATACAGTGTCTGTTCTACTGACGATGGAATTTTCCCATTCAACTGAAATTTATCTTTGATGGAAATGAAAACACGCTTTAAGGTTAAAGGGTTTTTTACGTGTCTTTTTCATTTTACACAGTGGTACAATCGATCCCTGGAGTATCATGCCAATACCGAGTAATTCACACACTCACGGACAGAATAGAGAGAATATTTAGTCACAGCTATACCACCTCTTATTCTCTCATGGACACAGAAAACAAAACAAAACATACACACATTTTAAACATATTCTGAATAAGCTTTGGATAATCATTTTTGTTTCTCTCAAGGAAAATACTGTGTTAGAAAATGTTAATCAGGACATTGTGGCAGCAGTTTCCTGTGACCCTGAACAGGATGTAGATAAGGATTACGGCTCTTTCCTGTTGGGAAGAAATGCCTTATTAAAAACCTGTCAGACAGACTGAGTGACATCCACAGGCTGAAACTGCTGACCTCAGCGGCACCGCACTCCGTATCGGCAACAACAACTCTTAACGGGGTGTAAAAGTACTGCAGCACCTCAGCAACCCTTACTAGGGCTATTGGCTGAAGGTTGAGGTCAACATCAGAGGCCTTGGCCAAGTTCCGTTTCATTTCATTCTTGTACATTTTCTCCCATTTGGTAACTTTAAGAAACCTTCAGCCTGCAGAGGCCTTGATAAGAGAATCTTGCTGACGGGACAGTAACCTTGGATGCTTTGTGATCAAACCCGGGGAACATACACACAAAACAATGTCTAATGTCTAGAGTTACTCACCTTAGTCAAGGTAAATGACGTTAGACAAAACTCGAGAAACCTCAAATCTATTGCATCCCGTTGACTTGATAGTTTGTGTTTTCTCAGCATTTTCTTTTTTACAGAGTTGCACACTCTGCAGCGCTGGTGTGTCAGAATGAGATACATCACCATGTGTGACATTAAATACATGGACGTCAAATGACAATATGGGTCTGGAAGTGTACTGCTATCGTTGCTCGTCTTCAGTAAGAAGCGTTTGTGTATCTGCATTTCACCACACACACACAGTCTGGACGCATATTGGAAGTGCTGGCAGATGACGACTGGCCAATCGGAACGCAGTGACTTGTATGTGTCGTCGTAGCGAGGGGTTCGCATCCTCTGAGCTGGAGGGTGTGAGGGGGCAGAGCGAGAGGGGGGAATGGTAAACAAGTAGGACAGGCACACACACACCGACACACACTAACTATAGTGGACAAGCCTTCGCTTCCCATTAAGTTCAGTGTTGGCCTGAGGACAGGGTAAAAATACGACAGAGAGGGGACGTGTATGTGTGTGTATCTGTGTGTAAATTGAAATATATATGTGGTAAAATGTGAAATACTAATTTTAATAAGAAATCATAGTCATGTTTAAAAAATGTCTCATGTATAATTATATATAATAATCTCTTTATATTTTCACACTTATAATTGTGTGTAATTAGGACAAGGGAGCTGTGTGTGTGTGTGTGCGTGTGTGTGTGTTTCATGGAAGAAACACAAGAGAAACCAAAGGACGAATCGTGATCTCCCCAATCTGGGACATGTGTGGGTGTTTAAACCCTTAAGCATGAGGAGACATCTCATGCGTCCACACCCCCTGACGTCCACAGCCATCACGTAACAGTGTGTTCCCAACATAAGCGCTTAAAGGAATAGTTCAACATTGTAGTTCAAACATTGGAATTGGGCCTTCTTATCCAGGGACAGCTGGAAGGAAATGTCCGACGTAATTTGTTTATGTTTTAGCTAACTTAGCTACTAGCAAAGCTAATCTAGCTTCACATTCAACAAACAGCATTTAGAGGAACTACCTGTTTAGAATGTTTGTTTGTTTAACCCCATCCAAAAGATTTGTTCTTTTGAATGAATCGTTTGCTAACGGAACAGCACTATTGGGAAATCCTCGCCGTGCCCTCCCACTGCAGTGCACGTCATGGGAATTAAGCATTTCTGACCAATCACACAAAGAGTTCTCAGACACCACATGAGAAAAACATTCCACCCAGATGATGTGACGAGAACAAGTGGCAAGGACTCCCAAACCACGGCTGCGAGAAAAACAAGGCGTCATTCTCTGGATCAGACTTTACCCTTTGATTTGTGAGGCGATCTGCAGGCTTGTGTTGTATACATGTGTTGTGTTGTATACATTGTGCATGTGCTGGAGGTGCTCTGAGGTTACCTAACTGCACAGTCACATTATTGACTCCACAGACATCGTCCTGTCTGGATTTGTGATCATCTATCACTTTAACTCACCGTCATACATGCTAACAAACACATTTCCTCCTGTGCACAGATTTCCTGGTGTGAGACACCAGTTGTGATCCACAGTGACATTCAAGCCGCAATGCAGCAGAGGGTCTGTTCCAGAAAGCAGGATTAGTTAAACCCCGTGTTTGTTCATCTTGATATGAGGAAAACTGCAGTTTGCTAATTTCAGGGTTACAGACAATTCTGTCATTTTATGTGACTGCAGTGTTTTGCTCATTTCAGGATCAATGAAAAGGATTTGTACTAAACCTGCTTTCTGGAACGGACCCCCCAGCTGTGTAAGAGTGTTTGTATTGTGTATACACATGATTTTTTTTTGTACACAAGGAACATACTGTAGATTTTCATGTGCCTCAATCAAGTCTTGTGTTTCAATAATCTCTGCAGCCACCATTTGTTGATTGATTGATTGATTTGTATATGATGACGTTTTCAGGAAATTTGATGACAAAACATAGCCCACCAGTAATCCCCACATTCAACATACACTTCCACATTTACACATACACGCATATAGTGTACATATTATAATTATGGACAGCACACAGTGATGGAGGGGATTGAGCTCCTACATAATAACAACTTTACTCTCCTCTACTTTTTCACCAAACACAGATATATCCCCTCCTCCATCTCAGATCTGTTCTCAGGCTCTTCTTTGATAAATCACCACATTAACTGAGGGTATTTTCAGGCCTCTACCACTTCCCCCCGCTTATTGGTTTCAGATAAAAGTGCAATATTTCCATTCATCTATTTCCGTTCATCGATGTTGTGTGTAGCATTTTTCCATGAACACACACACACACACACTCCCAGCAGCACACACAAAAAGATGCTCCGTGTAACACACACATTCTGTGCGTGCATACTTATTAATAATGTCCTGATGGCACTACTGACCCATAGTCAACCCATTAATCACAAAATACACCTTGCATATGATCGTAATAGATTGCTGTGGATGGATGTGATGTCGTCATGAGAATGAGACTCTGCTCCCCAGAAGCTGCAACTCAGAGAGCGAATGTAATGGAAAAACAGACAAGATGAACTGGAGGTAATAACACAAAATCGATAGATCAGTTATTGAACTCCCAAGAGAAATTCACATACAAGCAATATTCTTTCTGGGGAAATCTATTTCCATGGTCTTGGCATTCATAGAATAAATAACACACACACACACACACACACACACTTAATTAGCAGGATGAATGAATCATCTGTGTGTGTCTACTCACTGACTGGCTGACCTATATGTAATGTATGAGTGTCTTCATTCGGTGACCACCCCATCCAATGACACTTGCCAATAATCTGAAAGGGTTTTACAGGAGCTGTGTTGTTCTGACCTCTAGTGGCAAAGAACTGAAAACTGTCTCTGGTTTCACATCGTCAGACTTCCAGGACTTCTCTTCATGCTCAGACATCTTCCTGAAACAGACTGTGAACACATTCAGATAAACACATAAGATGCAATGTGTCCGTTTTATTTATGGTTTGTTTTTAAGACACTGACACTTTAGAAAGTTCCATGCTTTAATGTGTTTAAAACTGATGCACATGTGAATATTTGCTCTGGTATCTCTCCAGATATAAAATACAGTATATATCTACAGTATCTGGTATTGCTGTATTTATATGTACTGTATTTGCTTTGCAAAGGAAATATTAATACTTGTCCAGTATTTGTAAAGCTGAACCACTGAACCACTGACAACTATGGATGATGACCTTGATATACTGATACTATAGGAGATTTTACATCTCATAATGTTACTATTTTCCATTATGCATTGATTTCTTATGACTTATATTTAGTGACATATGACAATGACACACAGGAACGATGATAACTTAAAGGTGACAATCCTCTGCATAAGAGGAACAACACATGACCAGGAATCATATACTGTACATCTACGCTATGATAGATGGTCCTAAAAGTTGGAATAGAAATAAACAATCAACTATGTTTGTCTGCTGTGTCCTTCTTCTCATCAACACCCAAAGTTCATGACCACTGGTGAGGTTTGGAACGTCAACAAATATCCTTCTCAGTCTCAGGCTTTTGATGAAATTATTTTGTTCAGGAGCTTGTGGGGTTCTCTGTTCTTTCAGCGCTGGGCTGTTTTGTCTCGGTCCATTTTAATCACAGCTTTCCTGCAGCTACTCAGCCCCTTCGGCACACACAAGCAACACTGAATATGACAACAGGACGACACAGCAGGTGAGGTGAGCACGCACACACAAACACAAACCCATGTGCCTGACTGCTGGTGCATTCCAGCTTGTCGGCCACGTGGACCTCAGGCAGTTGCTGCTAGCGTCCTGACCTGTTCGTGCGTGGCTGTGAACATTTACAGCTAAAGACAATTATCAGTGTTGAAGGTCCTTTACGCTCATCTTAACATTTCCCGTACAGTGATGACTGGACATGACTGAGCAGGAATACATGAGACACTCGCACATAACGTGACGACTCATTAAACCAAGAAGCATTGGTCCGTAATCATGGACTGCTTCTGGACAAAAATAAACAGGATTTATTGGCATGCATGTTTTATTTAACATGCTCTTCTCTTTGTACAGACATTGTAGAACTGAAATGTGTACAGAAAGTACACTGCAAAACCTCAAAATCATAATCATAATCAAAAGTGTTGTATTTTTTCTTATCACAAGAAATAAAATCTTGTTCCTCAGCCGGATTATTTACTTTTTTCAATTGAAAATTTGCATGAAGCAAATCAAAATTTTCTAATACATTAATTTATCAGGTGATGTGTCTTATTAACTGTAAAGAGATTTTCTGACTAGAAATGAAATATTTCAACTATAAATCAGAAAAATATTCTTAGTAAAGTAAGAGTTTGATTTTTTAGTCTTTTTTTAGTTTACCTTTCAATATAATCTTCCATTCCTAACTTACCATTGCTCCTAATGAAAGTTTTTTGCAATAGACAATTTCTTGTGTGACATTTATCTTTTGAAGATGAAATTTAATCACGGAGGCTCAGAGTTCCACTTTGTGACCTCTGACCTTTCTGCACAGTGAGTAGAGATGTTATTCTCACTGTGTTCATATATCATATTAAGTGTCCTAAAGGGGCTTTATGAGTTGATTTGACATATAGCTGTCAGAATGTGACCTGCAGAGTATGTTTGTTGATCTAAATCAGTTCCTCTAAGCTCCTGGTTGCTTCTATTTCTGAGAGCTTTCTGCCACTCATCTACATCAGCAAATCGCCTCATTTACTTTTGCTGTCTCATCTCACCAGAGGCTTTAGATTCCTACTCGACCACAACTGGCCTGGAAACAACGCCTTGAAAACAGATTTAAAGTGAACACAATGTTTAAAAAAAGAGAAAGAAAGAAATTCAGTCATGTGAATAATTGTTTAATCAGGGAAAAGTCGTTCCTATCAACCACCACCATAATGAGTAAGGGGTTAATGAGGGGTGACAAAGGGTGAATCATCCTGAGGGTGAAGAAGGAGAGCACAGGTGGTGGAAAAATACAGAAGACGGAAATCTTCTGCAACACACTTTTAAGATAAATTAATAAATATTGTATATTGTATTTTTGTTTTGTTTTTTTGTTTTTGCATAGAATTAAAAAATACAATTGAACTACTGAACAACTGAAAAAATAAATAAACGTAGTAACGTAACGTAATAATAATATAATAATAATAGCCTTTTTAAACTTGTTTCAATGACCTCGTAGGTGTTTTTTGAAACATGCCAATGATGAATAGTTCCCCACGACATGTGAAAAACTTCAAGTGATGGTGAATATTTTTAAAGTTAAGAAACACGAGCAACAACTGAAGGAACTAAAGGAACTTGTTTGTGTCATCCACATTGTCACCGATGAGCAATGAAAGCTCTCTGCTCTCTGCTGAGGTTGCCAGGCAACAAGCGATGGGTGTGGTCAAATCAGGGGGCCGGGCTTCCCCCTCCTCGTGTGGGCAGGAAGGAAGACGCCGCGACGGGTTAAACGCCGGTAAGAAATAGAACACGGTGGAACCGTCGGTACTCGGCACAGACTGACGTTCGAAGTGTTACCGGGCCATTCGCCCGTTCTGTGCTGCCTGGTTCGCCTGGAGGTGTCAGCTACAGTCGGGTACAGCCGCGGAGGATGTCCACCTTCGACTGGAAGCCTTTTGTGTTCGGCGGACTCGCCTCCGTGACGGCGGAATGCGGTGAGGGATGCGAGGAGGCGGCGGCGGCGGCGGCAGAAGGCCGACACGTCTCTGTCCGTGTGTGTAACCTGTCTCCGTCCTGACAGGAACCTTCCCTATCGACCTGACGAAGACACGTCTTCAGGTTCAGGGCCAAGTGGGCGACAGTAAGTACCGGGAGATCCGGTACAGAGGCATGCTCCACGCGATGGCCCGGATCGTCCGCGAGGAGGGGGTCCGGGCGCTGTACTCGGGGTCAGTGTGGGCTTTATTTACCCTGCATCCTCCACACCACTCATGTGCTTTGTATTTCCTCTGGAACTTGCTCTTTTGTTGACTTCCTTCTTTTAAAAACAGACACACACACACACCATTCTCTCTCTCTCCGCCCTGTTAAGTCTGTAACATATGTACAAACTGGAACATTCCAAATCTTACTAAGAACACTTGTCTTATTTCTAACCGAAATGTCTTGTGAAAACCCTAAAATCTGCCTGTGTTTTTTGTGAGAAAATGTTGCTCCACTAGCAGGTTTGTCTGCTAGTTGAACGAGAAAAATGTCTAAAGACAAGTTTGTTTTGTGAGAGATACAAGACACTTTGACTAGAAATAAGACACAATGATGTTCTGTTGTCGTTGCTTATTGCAGTGCTTCCTTTTCCGTTCCATGTGCGGACACGTCCTTTTGTTCTCTCATAAGTCTGCTGCCAACAACACAATGTGATCAGAGCAATGAACTTGACTTTTGCAGAATCGCCCCTGCCATGCTGCGCCAGGCCTCCTATGGGACCATAAAGATTGGCACATATCAAAGCTTCAAGCGTCTGCTGGTTGACAGGCCGGAGGGTGAGTCCCAGTTTGTGGAACACACAATGTGGCAGCCCGTTCGCAGCCACTTATCCACACATTCATCCTGAAGGGCACGAGGGAGACACAGATGTGTGAGCCATTTAAATATGTATTGGTTTTAACACGACAAGCTCGTCGCAGCTGTCTGCGCATATCGTTAGCCTAATAGCATAACTGCCTGGGCAACTATGTAGCATAGGCAACTGTGCTATTAGGTTCACGATATGTAAATATGTAAAAGGGTTGTGACAATTAACAGCATCTGCCTTGTACCGCTTTTTCAGTGTGTCCCTCCCTCCCTTCTCTGTTTCAGATGAGACATTGCTGACTAATGTGGTGTGTGGTATTCTCTCTGGAGTCATCTCCTCCTCTATCGCCAACCCCACTGATGTGCTGAAGGTACATTACAATAATATCTGGCTGGGTTTGTACTCATGTTGGGAACAGGTTTGAGCTGCCGCAGGTGTCTCAGGAACCCTCCCTCCTTTCAACATTCTTTCCAATGCGCTCACTTCGCCCCGAGCAACTTAACACGCAAACAATCACAATAATGTATATTTAATAGATGAGGGATTGAAATCTCATTCACAGTGAGTCGGTTGGAGCTGCAGCCTGGAGGTTGGTCACCTTCCTGATGGGGCAAAGGGAATTATGGGGCTATCAAGACTCCACTAGTGGCTTATTTATAGACTGAAGCCTTGAAGGCGTAACATAGTGTTCTGTAAATGATATGTGTGCATGTGTAGGCTTGCTCAAGTCTGCTTGGTTTTCATGTTCTCGCCCCGTTTGGTGTAATAATAAATGGTGAACGGTGAACAGTCGAGCAGCACGTTTTGGAACCACCAGATCACAGCGTGTTCTAGCTGGACTCGACAAGCCAATATCTGTAAGCGGCAGCTGTTCTGAGTGAAAGCAAGTCAAGTTTTGGTCAAAGATAGTTCCTGGAAACGAGGATGAGGAAAATACTTTTGGTTGCTGCTTGCCAAAAAACCCCGGCTTGCTTTAGTGTGCTGATATGGGCTCAAGTGGAGTCGAGGGCTCGGTGAACCCACAACACTCCAGCCCACATTTGTTGAGTTTAGTTTGCAAACTCTTGTTGTCTCAAGTTCAAACTCTGTCTGTCAGATCCGCATGCAAGCTCAAGGAAATGTGATCCAAGGCAGTATGATGGGCAACTTCATCAACATCTACCAGGAGGAGGGAACACGGGGGCTGTGGAAGGTACACACACCGTGAAAACAATGACCTAAGTGCTGGCAAACGTGCCGGTTATCACACTGTGGAGAAGGAATGCTGGATCTCGTCTCCTCCTTCCCAGGGAGTCTCTCTCACCGCTCAGCGCGCTGCCATTGTGGTCGGGGTGGAGCTACCGGTTTATGACATAACCAAAAAGCATCTGATCCTGTCGGGTTACATGGGGGACACCGTGTACACACACTTCTTGTAAGTAGAGAAACGGAGGATAACGCTGCCATTTGATGTTATCGCTCACAGGAAATTGAAACTTTTCAGGCGAATTGCTTCCAGAGGAAACTGATAAAAACACATGTGCCAGGTTTTTTTTCTCTTTTTGTTTCATTTCATTTTTTTTTTTTTCATTCGAATGTCCTGTCAAATATCAAATCCTGCTTCTGCAGTAATGAAAATGTTTTAGAAAGTCAATTGTATTTCACACTCAGTCCACTGTGTTTACGTCAGGGTATTCAGTGAGGGGGGGTGGCTGTGGGTCCCTGTCTAGTGCTCGTTTTCCTGGTTCAGAACCTGAGTCCATGAGTAAGACCCCAAACCCCTGATTTAGGCCTGGCCGATATCTGTATATTTTAACTTATATCAACATATAACGACGGACAGTGTCGCTTGTCTCGATGTTAGTGTTGTGAACTGCTTTCCAAGGGGGGCAGCCCACTGCTCCTCAGCTGTTGGTGCTTTCAGGGTCAAAGGGGTTCTTCTGTCTCACTTCTTGTCTATTTTCTGTGTTGTACTGCGTTGCTGCATACAACTACAACCTCAGTCTTGTCCTTTCCAGATCCAGCTTTGTTTGTGGTCTGGCGGGGGCTTTGGCGTCCAACCCAGTGGACGTAGTCCGGACACGCATGATGAACCAGAGAGGAGGAGCTTTGTACCAGGGGACCCTGGACTGCCTGCTGCAGGTGAGTCCAAACAGGAAATGAACCGCCTCCAGAGGTTTCTGTGTTGATATCACTGTCAGTGTCCACTGTTCTTCCAGAACACGATCTGGTTTTGATCGTAGTTAGCTTGTACCAGTACTTGTACCAAAGAACTGTTACAACCCAGCGTTTGAGACCTGATCCCTCATTGGATCGTGCTGCGCATACGCCAACCAGAACCACTTTCTAATCCTCAGTAAGTTATGTTAAGAGGCACCCCCACCCCACCAAGATAAATGAATAAATATCAATTTATTTAGTTTACTTTCAATGTCACAAATCCAATTTTTCAAATCACAAACCCTCACTTTTGTACTTTAAAATTAGATTAAGCCAAATCAAACATCTCAACTATCAAATAAGCTGCAAAAACCCATACTTCCAGTACCCAATGAAGAACCTCAGGTTGATTCGAACTAACCGTTTGTTCTGTCCTCAGACGTGGCGCTCAGAAGGATTCATGGCCCTCTACAAGGGCTTCTTCCCCAACTGGCTCCGCCTGGGACCCTGGAACATCATTGTATCCTTTGAGCGTCTCGTGAGTACTACACTCGGATTATGTACGTCATCAGTGATGCAACTTCCTTTAAGCAGGAGAAAGCCGTACATGCTGTTCGGGGTTTGGTGATGCAAAGTGTTAATTCTGAGCTTAATGTAATGCCAGCTAAGGTGGTTATGTAACCGAGTGAGAGGGCTGCCTCCGTACCCCACTGCCCCTGACCGGAGCACGCAAGTGGAGTCAGAGACCAGAAAACTGTTGATCACATATATGTATGTATGAGAGGGAAGAGAGGCCCAGAGAGGTCTTCACCGTGTTCCAGTCAGACTGAAAATGTCATGAGATTATTGAGTTGACCTGGAAACAAAGGAGGCTTTGAGCTGAAGTACAGAAACATTTGACAGTGTGCCTCTTATTTCCCTTTTGAAGAATGAAATTCCTTTTTTCCTGCTGCGTTCCTTCACTCCAAGTCCAGTTCTTCCTCACATACGAGCAGCTCAAGAACATTGACGTGTGATTGGCAACACAAGACCGAAGTGAAGGAGGAGCACATGATGAGCACAGGTTTCTGTGGCGAGCAGAGACGTGGAATCTAGACTGCTGGATTCCGCAGGATCCTTGATTGGTGAACCTGTGTGGATGGAGACCCACAGTCGATGTGGCGTCCCAGCTCGTTTGGGCCACGTCTCCTTGTGAGTGTGTCTGCGCCGCACACACTCACACCTCATATACGCATCTTTTGCAGCTGTTAATTAACCTTTGACATGTGCCGCAACGGTTCCCCTGATGTAACCTGGAAGACAGATATGGAGGAAGAGGATGGGCTTTTGGGCTTAAATGGTACGATACAATTTGTCTTTTTTTTGTTTTGTTTTTTCATGCTTCCCCCTCTTCACGTGGCATGTGAATTGAGTGCCTTATTTTGCTGAGTCCCAAAGCAACAGACAATCATTGTGATCATTCCCCTTTGAAATAATGCGTTTTGTAAACGAGGAGACAGACATGTCTGTATGAAGGTGAACTCATAGTCACGGCGACAAGAAGACCTGAACACACTGTAATAACTGTTTTATAACCAGCCTGAAGGCTCAGCAAAGTCAGTGTGATCTCAGGCAGCAGGGGGGCGAGCCGCCGTTCTCTGCGTTCCAAATTGGAACGTTATGTAATGTTATGTACGAACGTTATGTATGTATGTCTACATATTTGTATCTCACCCTTGCCCAGGTGACCACTGCAGGGGCCAATGTTTACTGCTGAAATGCACTGAAAACACCTTAGTTCTCTGTATTTGCTTTCTGTGAACTGCACTCGTTTTAAAGAATGAACGTATTTCCCTGGCACTCTTTTTTTTTTCTGTGAATTGCTTCTGCTGCCAAATTGTGATCCAGTGTCATTTTTGTCATAGTGGCCGATGAAAGATGCCAAATTAAAAGAGGTAAAATCACCCAGTCTGTGTTGTACTCTGCCGTCCCCACAGGGTGGCGCTGTGTAGCTGCATCCTGGTGGTGACCCAGTTGACTCCAGCAGCTGCTGAGTCGTCTGTAACTCCCAGTTCTCATCTTTGATACAATCTAGCACAGTTGGATAGTTTCTGAGGGACTGCCCGCTTTCTTTCCAGCACACATGTTCAGGCAGCATCTCAAAAAACAATGACGCATGAATTATTCAGGAGGTCGAGGATGTAATTGTTGTAATGTAAATTCCCAGTTTTCTCTCACCAGAGCTGTTTAGAGGAAAGACTGGGCGCTCTGGGGAGTTCAGTGAGAAAACACGGTGCCTTGTTTTCTTTATTATTTAGGGAGTGTCACCATGGGACATAGGACTTTTGAACAGTGAGAAAACTTGCCATCATGACATTCACAGCCACGTTATGGTTGGTGTTACACATTCGTTTCAGATACCGTTGTCTGTTTCGAGTTTATTCCTTATTGTAGCAACACGTGTATTAACATACAAACCCACAGCCCCAGTTAAGACGCACCGACACTGTCAGTGAGGCGGGTGAAGAAGGGAACAGGAGTAATGTGGCTGGTACCAGCGTCTGACATCTATCACTTGGCACTCCTCAGCACAGTCCTCTACAAGCTGGATAAATTTGGCCCACAGGGATTTCAGCAGTCACAGACATGCTGCATTATGGGTATTATTTGCTGCCAGGCCCAAGAGGGCAGGAGGGCTGTGTCTTTTGTGTTCCAGGGATCAGAGTGAGCTGTTGTGTCAGAGGGATAAGACTACGCTCTGCTCCAAACACCCAGCCCTGTCTCTCGCTCTCTTTTTTTTCCCTCGTCTCCTTTCAACCATTCCTCAGATGAAAATGCCTCGTGCTGCAACTCACGGACGGATAAATGAACGAACGGATGGCATTGTAGACAAGGAGACTAATCTATCATAGACTGTTGATCCATTCCGAACAAGGACTGCGTCGCTTCTGTCTGGGCTGCACAGTGCTGACAAAGAAAAAAAAATCACAAGCCCATTGCCGTTTATTTCAGCTCATTACTGCAGTACAGAAATGGCCTAAAATAACACTGTTAGAGCACTTTCTCCCCTCTAGCTGCGAGATCCTAACAAATACCTGCTTACTTAGTTTAATGAATGATAGCTTCCCCTGAAAATACATCGTTTACAGGAGGCAAACGCTGCATAATATTAGAACACCTCGTTGAGGGAGTCTGTCTGAAATGTCTTCATCAGAGAATAAAGAGCAGCCTCCTGCTTTGGGAAATTCAGCCCGTAGTGAATATTTTAATAAATGTTCGCTTGTGTCTGGTGAATAAGAAAATGACAAAGTGAAAATTGAAGAAGACGGAACTATGCATGATGCAGGAGAACGTTTCCTCTTTTCACAAACGGGTTAAATACGACGTAAATACAAATACAGCAGCTCTCCATGAATGGGTAATAGTTATAAGATCTAAATAACATATTAAGTAAGAATATTCATCTGGAGACCTGCCTCTCAGGGTTGTGCCATTCCGATGCCTAGAGCAGCAGCTATGTGACAAAAGTGTGACCTTTAACCTCAACTGTGACATTGTCCACTTCAATGGGACAACGGCAACATCCACTGTTTGTTTTGTTTGACCTCTGACCTTTATCGCTCAGTGCTCACGCTCAGTGCTGAAATTCATCCGCAGCCAATCAGTATCAGTGATCATATCCTGCTCCGTCTCTATTCTCCCTAATCCCTCTGAAACTGACACCTATGCACATTGGTATAAGGTAGATAGATAGATAGAGAGATGGATAGACAGACAGACAGATAGAGAGATGGCATCTGTATTTGACGTTGAGGACTGAGAGAAACCACACACGAGGACGCCCCATTGCTGCACTGTTATACTCATCTTAGCTTTCGATCTTCATTTCAGAACAATGCCTCCAGTTATCGACTCACTGATAAACATCCTTTACTGCTGGGAGTCGGCGATCCATCAACTAAAACTCATCCAAACAACCAACAGGCCCAAGTAAATCACAGTACAGCTGACCTACATACGCCACCGGAACAGGACCGGGACCCCAGGGGACACAGGATCACAAGGATGAGCCGCTGGTAATGCTGCTCCATTGTTCCATAAAGACAGTCACAGGCCAACACAGTGAATGTTTGAGGAGATAAAGAGAGAAGAGATTTGTTCCACACGTGGGCGTCGTTCCCTTCAAGAGTCAAGTGAAGTTTTGTCACAGGAAGGTGCTGTAATACTCCAGGTGCTCCTTTTAGGAGAGTAACTGTGTTTAGACAGAGGAGGAGGGCTGCGCTCACATTTGTCAGTCAAACATATTCCTGTGGAGGGAAACAGACAAAATAATCTGGCACCTTTAAACATCTGAACGTGAATTTCATCTACAAGTATATGGTTTATACTTTAAACTAATACTTGGGTTTAAACTAATTATCTGTCAACCTCTGTTTTATAAAAGATTTCTGATGCAAATTTCCCAAAAGCTTTTAACAAAATTCATATTTCATGCCTGCAGGCTTTCATTGTGTGTGCGCGCGTTTAGCATAACGACCCTGTATTTAATTTGTTTTCTATCAACATTCTCTAAAAATGATCTCATGCAGGTTTCTACACCCTCTCAGTTTGTCCTACTGTACGTATGAGCAGATATGTCCCACGTAAACTGGATGTAATTCAGAGGACAAACACCAGGCAGAGCTCATGTACTTTTGTCCCACTGAGACATGACAACACCTGCTCCATCCACCACTCAGCCACAGCTCCCTTAGTAACATCCATGTTTCTTGCAAGGAATAAATATGCAAATGTTCAGCCGTTTCCTTGCATGTCTGATTTAAAATTCCCTGCCCACGGGGCAAAGTGTGCACTGTCCACTCCAACGCACAATGGGACCTCTGAAGTGTGTACATGGATGTCACACACACATCCACTCTGACGTTCTGGACTCCTGTCTCCTCTCCCAACACCTTTAATTACTAAGTAGGATGGAAGACAAGTGAATCACTCAGTCGTGAATGAAACTGAACTAATGGAATCAGACGATATAGAAAGAAACTTCACTGGAAGTGAGCTGACGGGGTGAGTGGCCACAGAAGGAGAAAGGAAGATGGGACGGGAGACAGGACAGGAAATAATCATTTGGGGAGAGGAGAGGAAGCAGCATGTCCTGATTCATCGCTGCGCTCCAATTAACGTCTATATGAAGCCTCCAAGACAGAAATTGTCTAACCCACGACTAACCTCACTCTCACTGTAAGGAGGAAAATGTGAGTATCTCCACCCTACAGGCCCACTGATAAAATAATATGACATACATGACAACACGGGATTTATCACAATATCCCAAAATAAAAACTATTGTGGAGAATCTCAAAGGCTTCATCGAATCGCTGTTCAAACATGTTTTACAGAGAGAGAAAGATATTTTAACCCTGTGATATCTGTCATGGTGGATGCATTTACCTGACGAGGGGGGGGTTCAGAACACACAACCACCACAGAGTTTGCATTAAAGAGCAAGTATCAGTTCATCGTCCAGGAGCCTGTTCCAGAAAGCAGGTTTAGGTGAAAATCCTAACGTCCTTAAAGTTTCATAAGTTGAGATCAGTTTGTCATTAACTCTGAAATCAGGAACACTCATCATTTCAGGATGAACCAACTCAGGGTACGAGACCACTGCTGGACAGGCGCATTTATCCCATGAGGGGAACGTCGCTGCGACAGTGACAGTGTGTTGCACTGAATGTTATGTATCCAAAAGTTTCACCACTAAATTGCTCAAAGCTCCATGTCATCTGTGAGTCTGACAGAAAAACAACTCGTGACTGTGGGAACTCATCTCTCTCTCTCTCTGCACAGATAAGAACCACCTCGGTGCCACCACTTCAGTCAGTCTGCCTTTCCCACACTTACATAATGTACGCAATGAGAGTATATTCCCAAGGCACGTTTTATGCAAAAGTCTTTGACTGTCTGTTAAAATTTGGTGTTTTCTCAACTTTCTTGCAGTTGAAAATATATTTTCATGCTGAGCAGCTTCCTCACGACAGCAATTTAGTGGAGGAGGAGGATGAACGCTGCAGGGGTTCACATATGAGCAGTAGTAATGCATATATACATAGTAAACTCCTGTACTGAGAGCGAGGCTCAGTATCACTCTGTTCCTTTCCAACCAAATAACAGTCACATGTCGTCCTCTTCTGAAGGCATGAGGCCGCTGCTCCAGTGCTGCTGAGCGTCAGAGGTGAGATGCTTCCTTTCCAGCTCTGTTAAAGTGCACTGTGAGTCACAGGTGCACTCGGACGCAAACGGCAGCACTCCTTCTGAAGGAACCCCCCCCCCCCCCCCCCCCCCCCCCCCCCCCCCCCCCCACCCCCCCCCCCCAAAACACACCCC
>CAAKHB010002226.1:364569-369569 GCA_901007665.1 Aeoliscus strigatus
CTGCAGAGGAGCTACAGCGGTTTCCTTGTTTTTAACCAATTGTTGCCTCAGAACATCAAGACAAGATAAAGACAAATGTAGAATAAACAAAACGAAAGACAAAGACAGACAGACTTTTGGAATCGGTTCATGCTATATTCATCCTATATTTTAACTGTTGTGAGTCCAAGACGGAAATCCAAAGTTTATTTGTTGACATGTCTGCTCATACGGTGCTGTTGTACTTCAGATCCAACCTCAGCTCCCTACAAGAGGACATTAACATATCCTCGAAGACACATGCTTGTGGACATATTCACATCTAAACATCTGCATCTTCTTGTGTGTCTGGATGCACTGTGACAGAACACAAACACACATATTGTATTGTATGCCGTTAGATCAACCAAAATAAATGTTATTTTATTGTAGCGTTTACCAGTTGTGGCCATTGTGCTCCTGCGCTCCCCCCCTGGTGAAACACACACTGGATTGAAATGAAACCATCTCAATCAGCCGAC
Organism: Aeoliscus strigatus; assembly: GCA_901007665.1. Lineage (NCBI taxonomy): Eukaryota > Metazoa > Chordata > Actinopteri > Syngnathiformes > Centriscidae > Aeoliscus > Aeoliscus strigatus. The sequence continues at coordinate 365,070 of CAAKHB010002226.1, forward strand.
ATTTTGAAAGCTGTCTGGTATCCTGACCTGTCCTAAAGAAGAAGATGGACGTAAGAAAGAACCAGTCGGACACAACTGACATGCAGCTGCTTTTCCCCAAGAAAACCCTGAGCGTGTTCTGGACTTTCCACACTGAGCAGATTAAACTCCCCTGAAAGGAATGCAGGAGGTTGAAAGACATTTGGTTTGTGTTTCATGAAAACATTGAACATTTGGCAGCGGGCTTAGTTTCACACTGGTTTGTTTAGATGAAACGTGACATGAATATCTGTGACAAGAGCAAAAACAAAAGAGTTGGGAAGAAAACAAAACTGGAAAACAAACCCGGAAAACAATCACACAGTTGTTTCTGTGAGTGTTGATGGTTGAAACCTGGTGTGATGGCCGACTAGTGTAACGTTAAACCCTCAAACTCTTTCAAATGGGTCTGTTGATTATCTGCCGTTGTTATACTGTAGATTCAACAGTAGATCCTGGTGATCCCGGTGCTTTGTTTGATGAATACCTCAAGCATTTTCCCCAGCCCCTGTGACGAAGATCAGGAGAACATGTGATGTGTGAGTGTGGAAAAAGGTGAAAGCCTGACAGCCTCTCTACCCTCCGCTGCAGCTCAGACCCTGAGAATCATGCGAGACGTTTCACTGCCAGGGGGACGAATAGTGTGACAAATATTTTCAAACTGCTTTAATCACTGTGAGGGTTTTGCAAAAGGACAGTAAGAGATAGATGGAAAAGGGCCCGTCTGTTGGAGGATGACGACGCCAGAACCACTGGAGGGGAAAAGGAATCCATCAAAGTTGGGAGCAGATTCATTGAACATGGCAGAGTGGTCGGGAGCCTGGTGCTGCTGAGGTACAGTCACACCTCCGCTGGGTGTGCAGAACAGTCGGTCCACGGTATGTAGGAGCTGTGCATCAGGAGACGACATCCAAGACTGGAAAAACTGCCTGTCGGCCTCTGCTGCCCTTCTCTTCTTCTATTTACGACTGTTGAGTGTGCTTCAGATCCTTTAACAACTGCATTTTGTTTTTGTGAAGCACATTGGATCGCCTTGTTGTTGAAAAGTGCTTTTGATAAAAATAATCCTTCGCAGATCAAAGCGTTTCTTTTCCTGCACATGCCCAGTAGACATTAGCCAACAGCACACTTTCACGTGGAATATTTAAAGTGCACCACTTAATATCTGTCGGGGACAGTAGAAGTTTTCCAAGCAACAGAAGAATATTTCAGGTCTTCAGTCTAAAATGCTCCGATGAGCTGTTGTTCTTGTGCCTGTGCTTTTTTTACTCCCCTTTACCTTAATGATAATAATTAGTAAAGACTTTACACAAGAGCTTATTAAAACAAATCACTATGGGACACTGGGAGATTGAAAATGAAGACAATACACATAAACACCAACGGTAATGATGAAAATCTGATCAGAGAAGGGGATTGGGTTGGCGGCATCACGTTGAGAAATAAGAGCAGCTGAAAAATGACAAAGAATAGAAGATATTAATTGAAAAGCAGTTGGAATGTATGACTGCTCAGTGATGTCAGGAAGAGCACGCAGCTCATCGTCATGGGGGTGACACACACACACACAAACATCCAGGAGAATGGTCTGCATCCAGGGAGCACTGGAGGCCTGAGGGCCACAGAGGTCATTTCTTCTGAGACAAATATTTCCGGGTGGACTATCAGAGGGGCACTTGTCCTGTCTGTCTTTCAGCGGAGACACAAATGAAAAGAAGGAAAGTATTTAATCAGGTCCAGAAGAAAAGCCTCAGGAGGGAAGAATGTGCAGAAGATAAAAGGGAGATGAGGAACAGGGAGGAGAAAGGGACACATTAGTCACAGTGGCTCATACCTGTGTGACAACTTCAATGGCACCAAGGCCTCTCATTCAACAAGAACCTCGTGTTTAAATGCAATTTGCCTTTCAAAATTCAATCACCTGTCATACTGCACAGTGAAGGATGTGAGGGACCAGGATGGAATGTTCGAGGAATCACAGGTGGTTCGTTTGGTTCAAATATTTGACAAAACAGTTTACAAATAATAGAGTAATACAGTCGGACAAAATATCTGAAATGACAGTCACAAACATGTAACTTTGTTCAAATAAATAGGAAAAAATTAAACACAAAAGAGGGCGGCACCCTGATTCACCAGCATTGGCACTAGTGACAAAAAGAGAGAAGAAAAGAAGAATGTCTCACTGTCACAGAAATCACCACAAAGCTGTGTGAAAGAATTACGGTATGTGTCAATATTTGATGTGTCCGCACGATATGAATAAATGCCACCATGTTGACACCATGTGACTATGAGTCTATGAGTTCATTTAAAAAAAACCAGTATCTGTATCTCTAGTGTATCTCTAGTTCTGTTCACTATCTCCCATTTGCTCCAGTTGCGGGTCGCGGTTGTTCTGGATCTGATCCGAGCCAATGGTCGAACAGCGGGGTACAACCTGGATGAGTCAGCAGTTCATCACAGGAACACGTCAGGACAGACAACCGTTGACACATATCCACATCTAGGCAGCTTAGAGTGACCAAGTACATGCTTTTGGAAGTGGGAAGAAGCTGGAGTACCTGGAGAGAACCCATGCAGACACGCAAACGCCCCCCAAAAGACCCCTGGTGGGGAACGGAACCAGGACATTCTCACTGTGAATGGTACTAACCACTGCATCACTTGGATATTATTATGTTTTAAATCGTACTTCGATTCAAACGGAGTCTGTCAGTCTCTATTGGAACTAAATCTTGGAGTTTACATCGACGTATATCATACACGAGTCCAAGAAACAAAACCTCAAATCCAAAGGAATCCAGCCATGATCTCGTCTGCCATGAGAGCTGGAGTCAGATAGTGGAAGGTGACAACTCGGGGTTGATCAACAGTAAACAGCTGTAGAATCGGTTGCTGACCTGCTCGCTGTGAGTTCTAATTCATCTCACCTCTGGTGGATCTTCCAGCACAAACATGTCCTCGTGCCCTCACTGCAGCTGTTAAACACAATTTTACAACGAAGTTGCTCTTTTCCATTGTTGTAGAGGAGGATATATCCAAACAGACAGTTCCTCAGACGCAGTCAGTCTGAGCAGTCTTGAGGGACAGAGTAGATGACAGCAGATGAAGTTAGCACGTGATGCAATTGGAGCGTGAAACAAGCTGTGAAATGGTTAAAACGCATCTGATCAGAACTGACTGAATGACGGCAAACAAAGGAAGAATGAAGAATCTGTATTTGCCCGTGGATCTCTTGAAGCAGCTGAGCGAGCAAACGAAGAGAAGGACTAAAAAAAGAGACTCACCCTAGAGAGAGAGAGAGAGAGGACTCCTGTTTCTCTTTTATTAACCCATCGGCCTGTTGACGAGGCTCCGGGCCAAAGACTGGTTGACCTGCCGGGTCCAATGAGGACAAGGACAGACACGTCCTGTGTAAGAATCAAAACGCCGCTGGACATAACGAGATGTAAACTGAGTGTGTGTATTCCTGTTATTGGAGGTGCCCTCATTTTTTCATGAAATCCCTGCTTGCTGGAAACAAGTCATTCCATTGTCAGTGTTGCATCTGCAGCGTCTTCGCTCACAAACCAGCACGTCTCTCGTACAAACTGAAATCCAGGCAGGTAAAAGTACGAGCCCCTTGTGTTACTGGGACATCAGTCACTGTCAGTCGAGTCTGTCATTAATACGAGGGAAAGTAAAGACACGGGTTTGAGTGACAGGCACTTTTACCCACAAACAGATGTCAGAGTTTCGTTTAAAGTAAAGAAGCAGCAGCGGAGTCCCTCACCAAGTTGAACAGGAGATGTACTGTATATCAGCTCTCAAATACAGTCTATTTTTAGCGATATATCTCTCTGTCACTCGGTGATAAGATGCTCCTCAGGGGGGTGTTTTGATTCATATTCATGTGATGAAATTCACGGTAATGTAATGATCCCCAGGAGGGAGCGTCACCCACTCTGTTACTGAGTCACAGAGGGCGTTTGAAGCCTGTTGCCTTGGGGACATGAACCTGAGCCAGAGGACAGTACCCTCTCCCTCACATGGCTCGTCGACTGCTCCTCACATCCTAGGCATGATATTGATGGAGCTTTTGCCATCACATGGCAAGTAGCACATTTCACAGCTTGAAATGCGAACAGAGCTGTGAGCAGGAGGAGCTCCGTCGTGACGTTCACGCAGGAACGGGCTCTTTCTGATTGTGAGAGTGTGAATTGTCAGCGTTTAGCTGACTGTAAATATGGATAAAAGGTGGCGTGTGGGAGAAAAATGCACTTTCTGGAGACGAGTGGTAAAGTGGTAAAGTGGTCAGGAGAAAACAAACAAGGATCAAAACACTTCAGTCATCTGGCGTTTATCCGCTTCTTTTCTAAACAAAACACTCAAGAAGATGATGTAATGCTTTTTAGTCCCTCCACTCCTTCAACAGGTTTTCACTGGCGTCTGTCAGCCAGGGGAGGGGGCGGAGCTATTCATCCTCTTCATCCTATTATT
>CAAKHB010002226.1:374569-378988 GCA_901007665.1 Aeoliscus strigatus
GCAAAGAAATACTTCAATGCAGATACTCAAGAAAGCATACCCAATGTAAATTCAAAGCTTCTTGAACCATACAACCAGACGACACAGGTACAGTGAAAAGAGGTTCAACACTAGCGTCGTCGTGAAAACGACCATCAGTGGGACAGCCAAATGTAAAGTGGTTAAAAGTCCCAGAAACTGAATATTCAATATTTGTCATTTCATTATTCCATTCTTTTCTGGCCATTATGTTTGATTGTTTGTAATGAGGGACGGGGATGGGGGGAGGAAGTGAATATGAGTGAATATGTTTATATAACGAGTGTATCTCTGTGAGATTCATCGTCGCTTCTGACAAAATACTGTAATAAATTCCTGAAACAAGGAGGTCTCATTTTTCTCTGCGTTCATCTCCTGTAGTTTCTTTTTGGTGTTGGACTACATTGGCATCAACATGGCATCGGTCAACTCCTGCATCAACCCCATCGCCCTGTACATGGTCAGCAAGCGCTTTAAGAACTGCTTCAGGGTAAGCTGCAACTCCACCTCCATCAATAGTCAAAACTTTTATCACGTTTTCCTCCACTGCACATGTATTCTGACACTCCCCTGCCTCCTCTAGTCGTGCCTGTGCTGCTGGTGCCTTCCTGCAGAGATGCTAATGGATGAGAAACAGTCTTGCATGAAACTTAAGGTCACCGAACGACCATCTGACCAGAGCAACTCCCGTTTGACCAACAAGTCCACCACAGCATGAATGAAGCTCAAACGAAGACCAAAGTTCAAATGACGGCAGGAAAAAATGTGAGGATGCTGGAAGTATGTAGAAGTGATACGTGCCATCTACAAGAACAGATGTTCACCTTAAGTTCATGAAAAATTCAGTCGTGACTTTGGAAACTACCCCGTCCCAAGAGCCCCCGTACATTAAAGCTGAGCAGTAAATAAGAACAGAGGTTTCCCATACAGACAAGAAACACATTTTCCCGCTTTCGAAAACTGTGTCATGTCCCGCTCAGCCCACATGTGAACAAAAGCAGGTCATTGTCAGGGGAATCGCTGGTGAGAGGGAGCGTGTGTTGTTGCTCATTAATGCCATTGAAATGAAAGTAAAATAAATACAAATGCCAGGAGGCAAAGAAGGGTCACAAGACAAACTGAAGAAGGCCAACCGAAGAGGCAACAAGATGCAGGACCTTGTAAAGTTGTTTATTACCAAATTACGAACTGACTCCCAGACCACGGCGTGTGCAACGTGTTCTGACCCTTCACATTGTCTCTTACTGAAAACTACACGCAATAAAGAGCATCTCCTGGACAGATCCTCCAGACATTTCAAAACTCATCAAACCCAAAAGCCTAGATACTTTCCTCCCATCCTGGAGTGCAAGACCAGTCAGCAAGAATCACCAGCACAACACCGTTAACATCAATATATTGAGTACAACTCGACGAGCTGAGAACCTCAGGCTCACCAGTTCTGTAAAATGACTTTGGTAACACCAATCCTGCATGTTTGTTGTTTTTTTTGATGCTGTATAAGCAGTTCCCACTCTTTTGTATGTTTACTTCAAAAACATGCATCGATTTCACTTAAACCACTCGTCATATTAAATTATGTGTCTTTCCCCGCTCGTGACTGAACTACTGATATATGATTTCAGCTGTGAGACCTTTCAGCCACTGTATTATCCTTCTTCGATATGGAGCCTGCTCTTCAGGCTTTATGTGTTTCAGTATTGATTATCTTCACATTATCTTCAGTTGACTTGTTACCTCAGATAGCGGGACAAGATGTATGAATGTCTCCTTTGTTTTTTGCAAAAAAAATTAAAAAAAGCTGAACATTTAGTCAGTTGTGTGTAGTTTTCTTGATAGAACACCATAGACTTTCTTGGATGTTATCTATTGAGGCACACAGTTGCTGGTGAGTGTGAATGTTTGCCTGTTAAGTGTGAAGGCAGGTAGCATCATGTGATGGTGTGTCACACACACAGCTTTGACCTGGGAATGTTCCTTCAAGCTAAACCAGTGTCACGCATGTCACATTTAGCTGTCAAAGGAGGTCTCTGTCCTGTGATCTCTCAGCACTCCCCTCCAATCATCCCTTTAATCTACTCTTTCTTGTCTTCTCTCTCCTTCATTTTACACGTTACTTCTACCTCTCGTCTGTCCTCTACCAGCTCTTTCCTCTCCTCACTCTTTGCATTCCTGCACTCCTCAGAATCGCCTCTTCCTCTTTTAATCCAGCATTTTTACATACAATTCACTGTGGTTTGACATGGAATCAAACCCACCAGTGCTACACGCTGCCCAGACTGACAGGAATCACATTCAGTACATTCCTCATTAAATGATCTGGTTCCACCGCCAGCAGAGGATAAACCAATGAATCCTCTTCTGAATACTGACATTATTCAATATGCCTTCAGGGTACAATGTGTTTCTCTTTGTGACTAACCATTTATTTAGAGTTAACTCTTAAGATTCAAGCTTGTTTTTTAAAAAAATGGACCTGATTTCTGCTCACACGATTAAACAGGTAAACAAAATGAGTGTTTTCACTTGCTTGTTAGAAGTAGATCAAAAAGTCTACGATAAAACAGGGAGTGGAAGTGTTTCCACCCAATATTTTTTCATATTTTTCAACAGATATTAACATACCTAACCTTACTTTATCAACATCAATAGATATCTTGACCAAAAAAACATACCCTTACCATTTGGAAACACAGTGATATCATTTTTTATTGTGATATTAATTAACAAAGTTCACTGTTTTGCTAATGCAAACAATCAAAAAGCAAACAATCACTGACAAACAAACAATCACCTCCTTGGGGGAGGTAATAATGCAACGACCAGCTGACCTCACCTGCCATCCCCTGAGGAACACACTTATTTTAGTGGTATCTAATCACTTAACTCTTTCCAAGTACCCAGGGCAATGGGAGATGGGAGTATTTAGAGGATTATTTATTTTTCTCCCTCAAAAGGCTAAGCGACAGCAACACCCACCTCCACAATAGCCTAATTTACAATGTTAAACACAGTGAAAAACACTCTACGGATCCAGATTCCACAATCCAACCAGTAGTTACTGAGTTAATTGAGCGATACACACTAACACCAATGGTGGCAGAGTTAATCAGTCATTCGAGTAAGACATCAACATAGGAAAGATTCACATTTACAATCCTTCATAGTTTTCTTCCGACAATAAGCCGTTTCTCTTTAGAACCTTGACTTTGGTATGATTCACTGTTCTGTTCCAAGTCTGTTTTTTGTCACTTACAATTGGAAATAAAGAACCAAACTTGCAGCACAAGGTTGCCAGAAATATTAAAGAAATGTGCTTGTTAACTGATGAAAGTCAGATGAAAATATGAGACGATCGTTCCTCAACAAACACTGATGCCCTTATTTATTTCCTTGGACTCTCGGGATGTGTGTCCTTGTATGTACATGCATCCCTCAGTGACACACACACACACAGATAGCATACCAACGCGTATGGTTTGTTTTCCCCTCCTCCGAGTTTAGTGTTTGACACTAGAGCTTGAGCTGGACTGCGATGGTTGATAATTCTGAGCCTCGACTGAGATTGTGGATCTCAGGGGTTGGGGTGTGAACAGACCTGGTTTGGCACATCTTCATGCTCTCATTCTCCAAACATTCTTTCATGTTTTTCTACCCCACCAATCCAGCATTTGAATATTTACACAGCCTGAACCTCTTCAGCCAACTGCATTAAAAGAAAACAGCAGCATCGGTATCAAGAAGATGTTTTACTCTAACGCTGAAATATGTGAGATGCTAGAGTTTCTCCTTTTTCTGAACCTTTTGGCACCAGTTGATTTGTTATGCCTGACAGACCTGATCTTGGAAGCATTTAGGCTAATATCCAGTGGCCATATGGAGCTTTGTGTTATCTGACACCTTCCCTCACATACCTAATATTCTTGTCCATCTGCAAGCACTGCATCTGAAGGTACTAGATGACTGTACGAAGTGGAATATTTGCAGGTTCCTTTTTATTTCTGTCTGCTGAGATGGTATGGAGCAGTGACTAGTGTGTGGAGCAAACATTTAGGAAGAACAAAGACAATCTATGTGCCAACGTGTGTGGATGAGTGTTGTCTGTACGTAGTTTGGCCACTGGAAATACTTCAAAAGGACAAATGTTGGAGAACCTCATACTGCCGACTAGGACAGAAAACAGAGATATGCACGCTGGATCATGTTTCTCAGTGTGTATATGTGTCTGTGTGTTAATGCTTGAATGTGTGTGTGTGTGTGTGTGTGTGTGTGTGTGTGTGTGTGTGTGTGTGTGTGTGTGTGTGTCATCCGTTTCACATGTTGGGAGTTTGGTAAAGTCTGGTCTGCTCTCAACAGAACCTTTCATGGGCTGAAGCTATTTCTGGTTGTTCGTGTTCGTCA
>CAAKHB010002226.1:385694-402845 GCA_901007665.1 Aeoliscus strigatus
GGGCTAGTTTCTGGGCCCTCAGCAGACGGACAGCTGTTGGAGAGCTAGCAGATGTTTGGGCGCTCGTTAAAATGACACCTCCGTCTGCTAACGTCACAGAATATTTGACTAGGAAGGAAGCAGCGCTTATTTTGTTCGACCACAGTTATTCCATCTTGTGCAAAGGGGAATTAAAAAAAAAGTAATCTGTCGGTCTGGTCCTCAGAAGTTGAAAAGTCATCCAGTGAATGAGTACAAGACCTTAAGAAAGACATTTAACCAGGAGCTGTTCTCAGAAGTCCCAAATCCTGTCAGAACTAAAAAGGTGGAATCCCACCTCGATACTAGATGTCTTTATTTATGATGTGTATTTTATTGGGCACGCAAATGCCTGTCTGAACTATGTTCAGGTGAACTATTTTATATATCCTGTGAATTTATAAATTGAAAGGTTGAAATACATTTTTCTAATTAAAGGTAAACATTCGGCACTCGGATCACCTTAAATTGCATTTCTATTTGAACACTGGGCTCATTATACACATAATTTGAGGTACATTCGACAGGTGTCTTTTAAAGTCGATCTAGATTCCCAGTTATTCTCCCTTGTAACTGTCTTCCTTTTTTATCAACGTCTTCTGCCTGCTCAAGTGTCTTTTTCTGTTGCTCTGTTCACTGTGGTCCGCAGTGGAGCCATGTGAAAGTGACGGTGAGACCATGGAAACACTTGTCGCCGCCGACTCGTTTCTCAACATGGACTGTCCTGACACCTTCTCACTGGAACAGCACTATTGTAAGAAATACACCAAAGTAAACACTACTCACACAAATTCTTTGACAGGAAGTACAAAAGAGAGGCTGATATTATAATGATTCTGCCATTTTTTTTTTCAGTTTCAAAAGACTGAGTATATGCAGAAATGGCTGATGTAGCATGCCCATCAATCATATTCACTTACCTTGTTGTCAGTTTGTGCTGTTGCATCAGTCAGCTACGTACATGTGCCATTTTTGTGTGTCCTCTGTCACTGACAAAGAGCTGGTAGTGGCATGCTATGTATTCAAGAGCTGCAGAGAGAAGTATATTAACATATTTTGTGTTATTTGTGTTATATTTGTGTTTTTCTTCATGGAGATAATATCTAAAAATAATATCTCTGATGTTAAAGAAAAAAAAAACTTTTATGGCTGTGCAGCTGACTGTACTCCCCTCCCAGTCTGGTTTGTGGAAGGAAGTATGACAGTTTTATAGTATTTTGGTCAAACGTGCTCCTCAAATGAGATGCACATGATGCTGTTGTGGATCATTAGTCTCTGACTTACTGGTGGACGTCAAACTGACATGTACATGTACACATGTACACAACAGAAATGAGAGTTCAACCTAACCAACTCTGCTTTTCGGTGCAGCAGGTGTTTGACCTTGATATGTTATTTTTAGACTTGCTGGTCACAGCCCTGTTCTCTTTCATTAAATCTCTTTATTCCCACCTGTAGCCCAGACCTTCCTGCCATCACTGGGTGATGTCATCACAACTCCTGTTACTCAGGTGACAGTGTCAGCAGAGGGAATTGTGGGAGCTGTAGACCAGCCCCAATGGCACTCACTGCACGCAAAGAAGCCTGCAGCACAGCTGCAGCCCAAAAAAAGAGGTCAGTCACCTTCTCAGTTATTAGCCGATTTAAATTGATAATAACCCTATTTGCACAGCACAGTTCATACAGCAAGTGCAAGTAGATACATACACGCCCTTAAACACACACATATGGAAATGTTTAGAACACAAATTGCATAAAGTGATTTTGAAGCTATCTGGAGCCCATGAGCTGTTCTCCACGAGACGGTTGTTCAGAGGTGAGGGTTGACAATGGTAGATCTACTCAGTTACATAGGTTAGATGGTCTTTGGGCTCGACAAGGTGTATATTTGACCAACATATCTTGTTAAGCTGGTCAACTGAGAACACTGAATATTTTGCCCACATGCTGCTGCATCTGTTTTGTGTTGAAGTAATCCCTGGGACAAGAAGATGGTGTTTCAAGTAGTCAAAATAAAAGTATTCACTACATCTTCCAGTGACTTCCTTTTTCAGGAAATGCAGAATGGAGGCAATATTTCACAACGCCTTTTAAGTCAAGTGAAAGTACCAGTTTTTCATTTCCTGTTTTGTGTCCAAACCTAAGTGATTGAATGAGCACTTGAGACAGTGAGTGTTCACCTCTTTTGTCTCAGTTAAGGTGCAGATAATCGTGACATCCACAGCTAGACGTGAGTGATGTAGCTCTGTGGTTCATCCTGGAGCTGTTTCGTCAGATGAGAAGGACATGTTTTAACTGTGTAAACGCCACCTGCTCACTCAGGAAAACCACATAGTCAAGCTTCTGAGATTGATAACCTCCTATGTATGGGATCACATCAAATGTTGTGTGTTGTGTTCCTGAACTACTCAGGGAGAAAATCTCAACATCGAAGGGCAGATTCCCCTACACCAGACATCATAGTGAAGAAGGACAAATACAACAAAGGTATATATGTCAACGTCACAATGATTTTCTTTGTTGTAGAAAACAGACAGAATGGACCTTTGACCTTTGACCTGGGACCTTTGTCCATTCCTCTCATGTGCTTTAGGAGGGAACACACTGTACCTGTGGCAGTTCCTCATGGAGTTGCTGCAGGATAGACAAGTCTGCCCCCGCTACATTAAATGGACGAATCCTCATGCTGGTATCTTCAAACTGGTCAACTCAAAGGCAGTCGCCCGACTCTGGGGAAAACACAAGAACAAGCCTGATATGAATTATGAGACCATGGGCCGAGCACTCAGGTACATTACATGCAGTGAAGTTATGATTCTGTGGTTGTATCTTTTAATCCCACATTCCGTATTTGTTCATGTAGGTACTACTACCAGAGAGGCATACTGAATAAAGTTGAAGGCCAGCGCCTCGTCTACCAGTTCACATCCCTTCCCAAAGACATGATATATATCACAGAAGGAGATGGCACCAAAGAGGAGGAGGACCATGATGACAACAGCGGTAATGATGAAGGTGTGAGCGCAGACTCGGATGACAGCACATTATCTTCAAGTAGCCAATCAGGGGATGAGGAAGAGTCCATGTCACCAGAGAAGAAGACATCATTTAGCTCTGTCCAAGCCCCACCTTCCCAGAGGTCCAAGCCAGCGCTCAGGCTCTCAGGCCAACGCGACACTGTCCTTCGCCCGGCCAGCAGCAGCTTGATCCAGGAGCAGCATTTGCCCATTGTTTCTGCTGAGATGCTGCGGACCCTTCAGAACCTGCAGAAGGTCCAGTCCCTGCAGCCTGCAGGTCATGGCTCAGTCTTCAAAACTGCTCAGCTGCTTGGGAGTCTGTGCGAGCAGCAGGCTTCGGCTGACCGCAAAAATACACGGGATGAAAAGTCACAGACAGGACAGAGACCTCCACTGCTGGTGTCCCTGAGCAGCTCTGACCAGTAGAACAGGCAGACACACACACACACACACACACACACACACACACACACACACCTACCTACACATTCACTCCAACTGTCAGATGCAGGGCTGCACTTCACCGTTGTGGCAATGTCTGCATACCCGGGCCTATATTTCTTCAGTGTGTAACCAATTGTTGGTCTAAGCTGAAGGTCTCAGTCGTTGGGGTCTGTCCTATTCTGTGTGAGTTCTGTCGGGATTAGCGTGACCAGAATCTCATTGGCTGTCGAAGGGTGTGTCCGTTTATCTCAGCCTTTCGTTGTTTCACTGTATCTGTTCAAAATAGAAGACACCAAAGACAGACATGCACTGGAACCGGCAGCATCTCTGCACCTTCTGCAGACACACTCAGCTTGCACTTCAGAGCCACTGTCATGGCCCTAATTATATGAACGGCACACTGTGCTTCTCTGCCTTTACTTTCACCCCCCTCCTTATGTTTTTTACTATGCTGAATCATTCCTCTAGCTTGAATATGACTTTGCACTAAGGTTTACCCCTGCTGTACATTTCTTCTCTTAAGTGCCTGAAGATCTCAGTCCATCCAGTCTCTGCTTCCTCTGTTTCCTGGTGATCGAGAGGCTGTGAAGGGAAAGCATTCCATACTTTTGTATATTACAGGATTATTTGTTTGTATTATGAAATCTTGAAAGCAAGGGATCAGTTAGTTCTAGAATAGTAATTGAGCACTGCTGCTGTTTATATTTGTGAAGTATCTACAGTGGACATTACTTTGACAATCACCAGTAAAATTGTCTCATAGCTTTTATTCAGCTGCTGTGCCACGTGTAAAGTTGTGCCGCTACAAGTTACTGTTTCATCAATGCACATAATCTGTTTAGTTAGTACACATATATATAAATGCTTCTATGGACCTCTAAAGCCTTAATATCTTTTTTATATCGTGTGTTACATACTGTATGTCTGTGAACATGCTTGACTTGCCTCCCTCAGGTTCATAAACTTTTGTTTTGCTGCAGAATATGATGTACTCTATGCAAGGAGTAGAACGGATGGCCCGTTATATGATGCTAAACTGTGTTTGATGCTAAAAGTGTTTTCCTTGCAGTTTGTTTTATATACATTATGTATATTCTATGGTTCCACTTCAAACAAACATCCCACAAATTCCACTTCACTCCGTGGAAATTGAGCTCAAGAGATTCAGGATGTCATCTGTGACTGTAACCTCGTAGCTGTTACAACTGTGCCTTTTCCTACAGGGAGCCTTATGCAAACTCTTCACTTTAACCTCTAGTAGAACACTTTATCTGGAAATCTCTTGATACTGTAAGTTTTACTGACTTTTTAGCAGAGGGAGATGTGGATCTTCTGTTGTTTAATTAGATGTGTTTGCTTTAATGCAGTTCAGAGGCATTGAAAAGAGAATGGCCTGCTACACGAAATAAATGTAATCTTCCTAAATGTCTTAGTCATATTCATTTGTTTATTCACCTGCATTTAATTTAGTATTGTGAAGTCACACCAGTCTTTGATTCAGCAGTGGACTAACAACACAACACTCAGACTTGCTGACTATCTTGTAAAGAAAGTATTTACAAAACATAAGCAGATGGACTGTTGCAGATGAAATGTGTACATCAAGTGGCAGAATTGAAACTGGCGCTGATATATTTCCCTCATTGGTCTAAGTATATGAATGAATAATGTAAGGGACATCTGCAGTATCTATGGCTGTCGCCCTGCAGTGAGTCCTCCAGGCCGGTAGGTGGTGGTGGCGCTACAGGAGGAATGCGGTGCAATCGGATGTTGACAGGCCTGCAGCTCACGTTTCCCTCCGTCTCCACATATCCAGAACTTTCTGCCATTCTGCTGTACCGCCTTCAGAGAACCCATGGCAACCGAAGGGCAAGTCAACCGCTACTCCTTAAATTTCTGCTTATATACTTTACCAATATGTCCATATTCAGCCGGTTGACAGACGTCTCTTCTTTCGGTTTTAGCAGTTTCTCCGATAGCATCATTGATGAAGATCCCCAGAGAGCTCTAGAGGTAAACATTTGCACACCTTGCCAAATTTCACCTTTAATTCCATCAAGCATAGTTCTCTTTCTCGATAGTATGTTGAGTCATGTATGATAAATGTACATCTTGTCAGTGAGGCTAATGTTAGCCTGGGCTGTACTAGCTTAGCAAGTTAGCCTAGTTACGTTTTCTACTGACTTTTATTTGTTTTCCTTTTGGTCAAATGGATTTAACTATGCGGAGTTTGGGAGTTAGAGGGGGAGGTTTATTCTTGGATGTCAGTGGTTCACCGGGATACATTGCCATAGAAACTGCACACAATTTATCAGGGGTTAGAAGTAAGAAACGCCTCCTACTGACCAGTTGATTGTCTGACAAATGGACAGGCTAATGAGCATGTGAGCCTTGTACTGGTTAGCTTTTCTAATATTTGAAAGAAATGTTTGAGGTAGTCTTGAGGACTTTTTGGAGACTAAAGTTTTGCTCCCTCCAACATGGAAAAACGGTGTCATATGTCTGAGAGGTTTTTATCACAGTGAATCAGTTCATGTGATATCGTGGAACAAACTTTCATAGACTTTTTATTTCCCCGGGTTGCTGCTTCCTGTTTGGTGCTGTAAAGAAGGCAGCCATTGGTAGTCAACAATGGTTTAATAGTTAAATATCTATCTGTACTTATTATTTTTTTAACTGTTGGCACGGGCCACAAATCAAACCCTTTAATAATATTAAACCTAGATTTGTACTACAGAAGAAAAAACGTTTTGACACTGAAAAAGAGACACTGGTGTTGCGCTGATGTACTGGTTTACTGATCAGATTCACACCTGTTCACACACTCTATGAGGTGGCAGAGTTAAAGATGCTTAGATTCTCTTTAGGAGTGACCAGGATGGACAGGATTAGGAATGAGGTCATCAGAGGGACAACACAGACAGGAAGGTTAGGAGAAAAAGCTAGAGAGGCTAGATTGAGATGGCTTGGACATGTGCAGAGGAGGGACAGTGGATACATTGGTAGGAGAATGTTAGAGATGGAGTTGCCAAGTAGTAGACAGAGAGGAAGGCCAAAGAGGAGGTTTATAGATGCAGTGAGGGAGGACATGGAGGTAGTTGGAGTCAGAGTAGAGAATACAGAGAACAGGAAAAGATGGAAATTGATGATTCGCTGTGGCAACCCCTGAAGAGGGACAAGCCGAAAGTAGAAGAAGAAGACTGTAAATGAACCACTTGCAAGCCTGTGACCTATCCCATGTTCATATGTCAATTTGTGTATACTTCAGAATATGACCCCCCCACACCCAGTCTTGTTCCTAACGCCCACCCCTTTTACTATGAGGTCCTGTTTCGTACTAGCTCTAATTGATAATTGTGGTATTTTTTTAAAAACTCAGACCCAGTTTGGTGCTCGAAATGGCTCAGTTTTAATATATGTATTACTTTAAGTTCAACTGAAGTGAAGGGCCGAGAATGTTCCATTCTCTCTCTCTGTATATTTTATGTTTTAAGGTATTGCGGATTTCAATTCTTTATATGGTAAATCTTATGGTTTGTCCATCTAAAGAAATTTTATATATATATATATATATATATTCACTCAGCTGTATTATTTTATTTCATTTCAAAATTGGTTGGTTGACAGCTGAATGAACCAATGCACCAGCTGTTCCATTATCAGTGTGACATTACAGTGTTCCTCATCCAGCATTAATATGCCTCATTCTGAAGACAAACTCAAAGTAAGCTTTGCTTCTGTGAGCCATCCCTTTCTTTCATCCCTTCCAGGCGCTGAACGAGGCCTTGAAAGGACAGTCTGACAATGCTGAGTGGTTTTGCCAGCGTGCCTATGCCCACATACTTCTCAAAAACTACAGCTGTAAGAGCCTTGTCAGTTTCTTTCTCACATGTTCAGCAACAGAAAGTTGGTTTTATTCCCTTCTAATAAGACAGTGCTGCCTGGTGAAATAAACACAGCCTGTGTGAATGTACTTGTTCACTGGCCACTTTATTGTACATATTTATATCATTATATATTGTCTGCTTTTGCCGACTTTACAAGTATGTAATCATTCTGCTTGATGCTCATTGTAGAGGTCATAGAAGGTGAAGGGAATGTATTGTATTGAATGGTGTTCCTCATATCTTAACATATCACCTGTTAACACACAATAGTGGCAAAATATTAGGAACAGCTTTTAATATAACGTAACCCAGTATGTCGTCACCATTTACCAATCAGAATGTTCACTTGTCACCTGTTTGACAACGTCAGGATAAACTGATCAAGTAGAACTAATAGCAAAAGTGAAGTATTGGACTGAGTGGGTTGCACCTCTTGAAGTGGCCGGCGACTGTATGAACACTAAATAAGTTGCTGTTTGTCTTTACAGGTGCCGTTGATGATGCCAAGAAAGCACAGCAGCTGGAACCCAGCCTCCCTCTTGCTTTCATGAGAACAGGGTGTGTATTGAATGATAGTGGAGAGAATGTATTTATGTACACACAGTGGCTGTAGTTTATTTTTACACACTGAGCCTGTAGCCACAGGATTTTCTCACCTTCACTGATTTTGAAAATAGACCACTGATGCAAAAATAGCAACAGCAATTTTCACAGATTTCAGAACATTTCGACACACAAGATGATTCAGTCAAGAATGTGGCGGCTGTGATCAAAGTAAAGTAGTTGTATAATTACTTTTTTAAACCTCATAGCTGTTGGGTAATTTCATTCATGAGAAAGCGACATGGCCATTAAAAAAAACAACAACAACTCAGCAGTTGGTGGCGCTGTCTGCTACTTGGGTTCCTATCGACTATTTCTGCTCAATATTCTATTGCTGTTTTGTCACACTACAAGACGCATACACAGCCATACACGTCTTTCGCAGATCACAGAGGTCTTTTTTTGTTGTTTTTCCACCATCTCTCTTTACACAGTGTGTTTTTTTTCTTCCTCAAACTGCAGAATAGCAGAGTATCACCTGAAACAGTATGAGTCAGCACAAGCCGCCTTCACTCAGGGACACCAACTGGATGGTGAGTGCAGCCTCTTGTGTCCTTGAGGACAAGCTTTCCATCATCCTACTCTCCTCGTAGCAGCCTGCCTTCTCCCTGCTCACTGAGTGCTAAGTGTTCTCTTCAGTGCAATGGTGGGCAGGGGGAGGGTACTTAGGTGGCGCAAGTGTGCTGTTGGTATTGGAATGAATGTCAATAGGTACATTTTTATAATTGGAAATTTCATTAATTGTTGGTACACTGAATTGTACACTTAAATACTTTAGTTAGTTTTTTGGTGTAGGTGTTTGAAGCAGTGACAAATGAGTTGTGCTCAGAATGAAGTGAGTGTAATAGTGAAAATAGATACAAATGACTCCAAGCTCCAATTTGTACAGTGTCTGGCATTTACAAATAGCTAATAAATGTACAAAACCCTGAGCTCCTGATCCTCTTCATTTATTGAGAAGCACATTTTTACTCACCTAGCTATGTTTGCCCATTTTGTTCCTCGTAAATTCATTTTTTTCAAACTAATTAACTTCTTGCCCTTAGTCTTTCCTGGCATTTAGTCAAACCACATGAGACTCAACACCTTCCCGATGCCCTCAGCTGTATTCATTATGTCCTTTAATTTGCTGTTTTTTTTCCTATGATTGAATGTTGCCTTGGAATGAAAAATGAGCCCTACTGCTCTTCTTTTTGATTCTCACAGTTTCCGACAAATCTTTTGAGATCTGGATCAAGCGATGTGAGGAGATGTTGGGGGGTGAGTAGTCAACTGATTAAAACGGTCTTGTATGGTTAATTAAGTCAAATAAATGTTCACAGTACCGGTCTT
Source organism: Aeoliscus strigatus (assembly GCA_901007665.1). Lineage (NCBI taxonomy): Eukaryota > Metazoa > Chordata > Actinopteri > Syngnathiformes > Centriscidae > Aeoliscus > Aeoliscus strigatus. The sequence goes on from CAAKHB010002226.1 coordinate 394,996, forward strand.
TAATTTTATTTTCTGCACTGCAAACACTTAAACATGCTCAGACATTAGAACGTTGGTTGGCACAACGTACTACAGTGTGATATGACAGTTTTCGACGCACTTCCCTATCTATTACATCTTCAAACACCAGTCAGTCCATCTGATCAAACAAAATGAGCTTGCACTTTTCCATGAATCTGTGTGATCACAGCGGGGGAATGTTTTAGGCAGAGCTGCTTGGTCCAATAAAAGATGCATGTGAAACCCGGTGGTGTGTTTCTGTTTGCTGCTGATGCCTGGGTCCATGGCTTTTGACAAACACGCTTTGCACCGGCATGCACACATACTCCCAGGAGCGGTATGATTCATCAGCGTTAACGTTAGTGATGTTTCAAAAGCCCCTGATGAGACTGAACTCCCTCATAAACTTGCTCAGACAGCAACACCCCCACCCGACTCCCACCCCCCGCGACCTGATTAAGACAACTTTAACACGCCTCCAATCATCTCGCCTCTCTGTGCTTGCTCTCTCTGTAATGAAGTTAGTGAATAATGCATGATAGCATGCTGGTAAACGGTGATCAGGCTTGCTTGGGCTCACAGGGCTTTTAATGGGCGTGGATGGACCAGTAAACAAACTGGTGGCAAAGCATGGAGAGGGTGGTCATTGGGGGGTGTCTGTCCTCTATTACTGTGCACAATTAACATATTTTTCTTCCGCAGAAGAGACTCAAGATAGCAGCGTCAACAGCGTGAGTTTCTCTGCATGGCCCCTAGGGGGCATTGTTGTTCTCTGCATCATGTATGATATGCTCCTGCTACAGGAAAGAAACGTTACAACGCCTTTGTTGTTGTGTTTTTTTTTTGTCTTATGGTGCTTTGTCTCATCCATCTCCTCCTCCCCTGTTTTTTTCCCCAATCTCTGGCCTGATCTGCCTGAGCAGACGCCAGCAGTGCCCCCTGTGAAGTAAGTCTCTAATTAATAATACTCATTATATATGTATTTATTTTATGTACATGTGTACTTAATTTCAGTCATAAATATACCTCTTCTCTCTCTCTCTGCTCTGAGTCCAATCGTACAAGAATAAATCTGCAGTAAATAGTGAAATAGATTTGTTAGTTTGTTGTTGGTGTTTTTTATGTTTTTTTACATCTAGCGTGGGTAGTGGTCAAATTGCGTCAGTGACGATGTAATCAGTTGTACTGTCTGTGTTTTTTGCAGACATGATTGGTACCAAACAGAGTCACAAGTCATTGTCACCGTCATGACAAAGAATGTACCCAAGGATGGTGTGTGTGTCAGCTTCATGGAAAAAGAGGTACAAACACACAATTAAGTGCAGTATTGAAGAATTCTCATAACAGGAGGAGTGTGTGTGTCTGTGTGTGTATTTCTCTCCTGGGTGTTTCCTCAGGATGGCCCATTACATGGGTCACACACACACACACAATCTCTCCCCACAGACCATTCTATGCCTCCAGTGGTGCCTTGTTAACTTTGCCCCCAAAGTGCAGATCTAACAGCAGTTTACCCTCCTCAGATTCTCCTACCTCCTAATTGTCTGAAGATGGAACATCTAACTGATCTAGGATCAGCTCCAGTGCCCTCCAGGGACAACACTCTTTCTCTCTTTCTGTTTTCTAGATTATCTTTCCACTTCTCTTTCCCTCTCTTAGGGGTAACTGCAGGGCACCCCAGGGAACTCCTTTGTCTTTGCTAATAGAATAAACTACATTTACCCCATTTCAAAAGAAATAGTTCAGTCACTCCACATCACGCAGTCACTTGTTAAGTTTCCTCTGTGGTGTGAAGCGCAGATAAGTCCATGTATTTTTTACTAGGTCAGTGTGTACAAAAGAAATTAAAGATGAAAGGCAGCGGTTCCAGTTGTTTTCCCTGGTGGCTCTGTGTGCAGCAGCTGTATACCTACAGAAAGCATGAGAATTCTTCTGGAAATTAATATTAAGCCTCTGTTAGCTTTAAGAACTTGCCCCAAAGCTACTCTAGCTAACTTTCTCAGTTTTTACACCACATGAACTACTTCTTGCATTCATTCAGAACAATTCCCTTTCTACTCATGTTTACCTCCATCCAGACGTAAAACTAGCCAGGCTCTTCCTTCAGTGAGGGATATTCGTGCTTTTCTACACCCACACAGCATTTGCCAGGTGATTAGTGTGTGAGAGAGTGTGTAGATGTGGGCCACAGCCGTGTCCCTGTGAAGCACGGAGCCAGTGCCAGTGAGTGACAGGCTGTTAGGACCTGTCTGACCCTCCATCATCACGGATCCCTCTGTGGCCAAAGGGGACAGCACCGGGATCCTCCTGGCCGTCACACTAGCCACGTCAGACGTTTATTCTCATGGACATGCTGACACCTCCACACTCTTTGGCTTTCTTTTCAGACAGCTAACTACACCCTGGATTTTTGATCCAGTAATCTTTCAGTGAACAACTGGAGTGAAAGAGACATCCTTTATCGCTGTGACTCCATGATGAGAATGCAATACCATATTCTGTTGTTTTCTGTCTGTGTCTCAAAGTCCATGGAGTAATGTACTTATGAAAGCTAATGTCTGGTCTCTTCAGCTTTCTGCCACAATACGACTGGCATCAGGGGAAAATTACAGCCTGCACCTTCACCTCCTGCACCCCATCGTCCCACACCAGAGCAGCTTCAAGATCCTCACCACCAAGGTATTCCCGTTACCTTCAGCACATGAAGCTTAGAAATCAACAGAAATAAATGAAAATTGAAGAAAATTTGGCAGCTATGCATATTTTACGTTGACTCATACATTTTTCAGTAATTTGACAGGTTTAGTAGACGTTTTATTAAGACGGATGACACGCTCATGAAGCAGAAACAAACTGTGGCCATCAGGTGTTGATGCTTTCAGAAGCACTGGTGGTTTTTAATGAGCCATTGTGTACTAACAAGCACATCACAGCAGTCTGCAGTGCTTACTCTGAGAAAGTAACCATAATCTCTGGGATCTACAGTGACGACTGAGGGCAATAAAATTTGGAAATGACCTCAAATGATTTATCACATCAGTTTGTAAAAAAAAAAAAAAAGAGAGATGTGAATCTTGGAGTTTTAGGAATTAGTCATTTTCACACTTACTAATGGGGTCAGTTTTTTGCTGAAAAACAAACGGGGAGGACACCATCAAGAAACAATTTGGCACTCCAATGACAAAGACAAGTCATTAAATGACTTTTTAATCAAGCTGAGGACAACATGTTTCATTTGATTTTCATGTCTTTAATTCTTTGATCAGTTGTGCCAAAGAGTAAGAAATGACATATTCATTTTTGTGTATTCAAACTGTTACTGTTCTAATATCTGATTTCCTTCTCCGTTTTAAAAAAAAAAGATATCTAATCAGATCTGGTAAATTAACAAATGCAATGGAGAAAAACACGCCTACTGAACCCGACCGATCATTACTGGGGTTACCTCGCTGAGATTAACATCTTAATCTCTTCAATAATTTAAAGCCGTATAAAATATGCTGTCACTACCTATAATTCTTTAATACTGGTAAAGCTAGCTGTAGCTGGAATAAAAAATGAGAAAATCCACTCTTGCTGTACAAAGGGAGTCTCCTGTGGAGACATTTGTACATGCACAAATCCTACTCCTATACACACACACACACACACACCCACTGTTTTCACCTAGAGTTCCTCGGCACTATTTAAGGTGATTACAGGCCTAACGAGTAGGATGGGCACTTTTTTCAACCATAGACTAATTAGTCAGTATCTGCGTGGATGTGGGCTAATGAGCGAACTGATCCTGAGTTTACACCAACGTTTCAGCTCTCAGATAAGGAGATGTTTTTTTCTCCTAAACTCTGCAGGTCTTTGTGCAGACAACCAAATTTGACACTTACCAGTATGTGTATCCTCTGGGATGTAGATGGTCAGTTCTTTATATGTAATGTTGAGTTTAAGTCACTGTTACGTCTGATGTTCATGTTCAGGGAGTAAAAACCAGCAGAGGAGCAGATTATTCTTAACATTCAGTGGTTCAGTCCTTGGGTTAATTCAAATGAACATGTGTGTGATCGATACAACAGTCAGTGTTTCTGACATAACAGCATCACACAGCCGTTTTTACCACCTAATTAATGTCCAAGTCCGATCAATAATATACCATTGGAAGGACAATTTTCAGTTTCAAATGCAAACGAGATGTATTCAGGTGCACAAATACTCAGACATGAGCATCCACACATATGCTAATTGAATACTGATGTAAATACTTGTAGCTTTAAACACCTGGAACACTATAAATGATAATCACTTGTGTAGCTCCAACAGCTCCTCTGGGACACAGACACACAAACTGAAGCAAATAGCTTGACATCAGTGAATGGAACACGCTCTTTGGACGTTTGTGTAATCAACATAATGACGCGTGTATGAGGCAAAGAAACACAAAGATGATCCGTATGTAACCTGAAATGGTATTCGCATTAAAAACTAGCCAGAGGCTGATGGTGCAGCGAGGACACCGAGTGAATGAAAGGGCAGAAAACAGGTGCTGGAATTATAATATGCCAAAAAGAAGTTCAAAATGATTTGTATCTCCTTTAGAAATTAGTGATGAGCTTTACATAACCTGGCAGCACTATAATATGTCCCTGATTGAACATAGGCTGACGTGCACCCACACACACCCCTCCACCCCACCTTTCAAAAAAAACCCACACTCACATTCTCACTCTTCCATGGCAACAACGGACAGTGCATACCAGAGGTGCGCGTGGGCTGCAGCTTAAAGAAGCGCTCAGTCTTACAGAGGCCGGCACAGACACACTCATATCTCCTCACTCAGTTTTTTTTCTTCTTCTTTCTCAATTACTGTCCTTGTCTTTACTTTGTCATCCCCAGGCTCCCCTCACAGACACACGCAGAGACACACGCTGGACCTGTCTTTCTCCCCATTTCACACCCATGCAAACAAACACACAGACGCACACACCTCTCTTCCTTGAGGATAAGGGGACAGTGTTCAAACTCTCCTCCTCTCCCACAAAGCCTTGTCTGTTTGCTGGTCCACTGGGCTCCACGGCACACATGGCTCTTAAGACACACACAGCTCATAAGCGCTCATTGGTAACTGCAGTATTTCCAGGACGAAGTAAAAAGCTTTCAGGTGATGTGTGTGAGATACCCCAACATACTGAAAAGCTCTTCAATGCCTCTCATTAAAATTTTTTCATTTTTCTCGGGCCAGGGAGCCACTGGAGGAAAAAAATCATTCCAATGAACAACAGCATCAGCAGATCAAGTTTCCCAGATTGGCATGCATCCCTAATGAGCGTTTAAACACACACACACACACACACTCACACCGCTCTGGGAACTGTTGATTCCCAACCAATGTCTGTCTGACTGTCTCTGTAATAGGCTGCTCGCTCTCTTCGCTCCACAATGTTTACGCTTCATCTCCTCGCTGTCTTTAAAGACAACTTAGCAGGGGGAGGCTTATCCGGGGATGTGTGTGCATGTGCGCCTGCACGTATAAATACAAATACAGTGGCTGCACAGTCATCTTTCAACACACATGTGCCATTTACACAAAGTATTTGTTGTGTGACTGTGTCTCTTCAGTGGCACATTATTGTCAGTGCGACCTCCTCCTGTCCTCCACCACGACAGACATTCCAACCGCAGGGGTCACCGCGACAACGGGGAGCCAATTACACACCAGTGTGTTTGATCAGAGCAGACGGCTGGCGCACGCACCCACACACGTGCGCGCACACACACTCGTGCGCGCACACACACTCGGCGCGGCGTCGAATCCACGTTCGCTTGTTCATTCACTTCCAAACTCATCTCTTTGCTGGAAATAGCTAATGTGGCGTCCCCCCTCTTTAATTTGTATGCCTGTCAGTGTCTGTGCATGTTTATATTTATTTCATTTATGCGCCTTTCCAGCCAAGTTTGTTTTGAAATCCTCGTTGATCGGAAATACAAGGAAGAAAATGCTTGGGATGCCGGGTGGGGGTTGATGGCTGCAAATACATGTGACAAGTAACACAGGACCCCAGTGCGCCTCTGTTAATAGCATGTGTTTGTCCACTCGTGTGTCCCTGCAGAGAAGCATTGTACAGTCCAGACCCTGGGGTGCTGTGGGTGGTGGCCCCTGTATGTGCCTCTGCTGTCACATCCCTTTACGAGCCATCGCTTCGCCTGTCATACACACAGAAACGCACACAAAGAGAGACACACATGGCGCCTGGCCTGCCACGTCCTTAAAAGCTGGGAGCACAGATGTGGCAGCAGATTAATGTTGTATGGCCCAGGAGCACGCACACGAGCACACACACTTTGACACCCACTGAGCCTGCCACGCTGCATTCAGGACGGGACATGGCACCTGCATCACTGGCAGGTCATTTTCTGTTGATAACATTTCATTGTTCTGTCCAATTTTGTTCTCAGACTTTGTTTTTGGCCAGAGTCTGTACCTAATCACAATGGACTTAAACTTAGTCAGACAAGCTGCTGAATTAATACAGAAACTAAAGCCACTGTAAAATGCAGATAGCTGCAACAAGGATTATTTTCCAGTGCTTGGTGGTAATAATCATTTATATACCTTTTGTTAGCAGAAAAGACCTTCCTTTAGAGTTTAGTCCTATGTCACACGGCACTAAAGTCCTGATTGCTGGTGCATCAGTCGATTATAATGACATTCATTCAGATTAAAGCTGTTTGTACCTTCTAGCAGGTAACACACAAGTAGAAGCAACATTGGTAGACAGTTTCCTGCATGGTGCACATTTAGGCTTTGATGAGATTCCTTTTTTAAGAGTCCTGTTTCCGGATACATTTGTATTTGTATCCATGTACCTTTGCTGCTAGAGGTTAATGAGTCAATGAGTCATTTTACAATCGTTGACACAGATTTGATTTAAACACAGTTTATTTAAAGGTTCAATTTGCAGTATTTGGCCAGTGACCGACTGTACATTCTCAGTAGAGATTTTGTTTCAAAGTCTTGCAGCCCTTCACAGGTGAGCTAAAAAAGGCCCATTTCGGAAACAGCACAGATGCTTCGATGTGCAGTTTGCCCTTTGTGGGGCAGAAACCGCTGACACACACAGACAAAGTGATCTATCAGTGTTTCGCCGCTGGAACTCGCTCCTCACATCAGCGGACAAGGCAGAAGTGATCATACCGTCTTATTTCCCCCAATCTGCTCCCATCACGTACGCTGTGCCACTGAGCCTCTGTGCCTCCTCATCTCCAACCCCGTCTACCTCTGGTTCCCTCTTCTCCTCTGGTGCCCTAATAAATGAATCATCACATCGCCCAGCAGAGCAGAAATGTTCCTTAATTGCAACGACATAACCTGCACTGCCTCTCTTGTGTGCCTGTCGCACATATCAAACACACACACATCATTAATAGGTGATGGCGGTGATGGTGTGTGTGTGTGTGTGTGTCGTGGGGTGGGGGCTTGAACAACGCTGCAGCTTGCATGTCTCACTGGTATGTGCGCTGTCAATGCAGCTCAATGTTAAGAGCTTGTCCATGCCCTCTCTCCCCTCATTGTTTTCCTCCTCGCCCATGTTTTCCTGGTGTAATGATTTGGATCAGATGCTGCTGTGTGGAATTAGGACGACCACCGTGTGCGCGCACACACACACACACACGTGCCTCACACTGGCCCTCTGGCTGACAGGCATCTCGTTAGTGCAGTATGTCTGTCAGTGCAGTTTGAGATTGAGCTGTGCCCCTGAATATCTCTCACACACACACACACACACACAGGCTGGCTTGAAGACGCCTCTGAACAGTCTCTCTGGCCTCCATAATGATCTGATGTCCCACACTTTCAA